>LQRL01148113.1:1717-16736 GCA_001703475.1 Hydroides elegans | reverse complement strand
GTACAAGTTCATGTTTTAGTAAACCCTTATTGTTGACATTATCAATGATTTCAAAACTTGCAGTGCCTGTATACAGAATTCTATTAAATGTTTTAAAGTGGGCATAAAAATATATTTAATAAGGTAACAACTTAAGTTTCTTGAAAAGTAGCAGGGTTCATCCTGACTCCGGCGGATTATGCGCGCGGCGCGCACGCCTCTGTTCTGGACGCGCGATTAACCTCAAATTACGCGCGCAACCAAAAACATACATCCAGATTTCTTTACAACATTATTGATCATTAAGCACATTAACAATTTATCTAAAAGATATTCTCACATAAGACAGCCCTAGTTGGTTCTTATTTCAAGCTTAACCAAAGTCATTATCCCAGCGCCAAAGGCGCGAGCCAAAATTCTTAAGGTAAATTTTTACAATATCATTTTACTGTGTGCGCGAATGAAATTGTTAAGGAAAATCGTGAAAATAATAAATACTCATAATAATATAACCAAATTCCCTCATTTTCTCAAAAAGTATATATTTCCTGATTTATATTCCTGAAGTATATTTTTCTGATTTGACAACGGATTTTCAAATTCTATTTTCAAATTTGCCTGACGCTGGTCATCTTGTTTTATTTATGTTACCTTCCGTAGATCTATCTTACTGTGAAGTATTGCAGATCGAACACAGTAGTAAACCATAAGCAAATGCGATAGCCCCTCGTTAATTTGAACTACTCGGATCCAGCGAAAACGGTTAGAATAAAGCGGGGTTCGAATCAAAGAACGGTCCCTCCGAAAAAGGCGCGAGCGATTATTTTAAGGTTTAAAGGAGTCCAAATAATTATGGGTCAAATAATCATGGCCGACGGTTTAGTTGATATCTGCTAAAGTAATCAATAACCCGGCATAAATTCCTTAATAGAAATTCAATCCTGAAATAAAAATAAAAAAGATGTGTGGTTCGGGATAGAGAGTAGCATAACTTCGGGGTTCTGCAACCCGCCACCTGAGGATCAGTCAAGGCTGACTTACGTCCGTTGACGCTTAATATAACCATTAATATGAGCGCCGAAGGCGCGAACAAAAAAATAAGGTTTGAAATAAGATAAATATTCATTGGTTTATATATATACATCCATTTAACATTCTGAGGCATATCAAACTTTTTTTATGGCGCGCATCCCTCCGTTTGCAACGCGCGATTAGAGATTTGGGCGCGCGCGGGGCGCGCACGGGGGATTTTTGAACGCGCGATTTGAAATTTTGACGCGTGAATCGCGCGTGCGCGCGTGGGTAGGATGAACCCTGAAGTAGTCAGTACAATAAATTATGAGACTGGTAGACGGATACTCCAGTTATAATTTTTAAAAAATCTAAACCTTTTGTTTGGGTACTGAATATGAACCGACTCTCGGACTGAAGTCTGAAAGTTAACACTCAAAACTGAAAGAGAGATTTAAATTATATTTAGGCGCGATCCTAAAATAAATAAGTGATCTTAAAACGCTAAACGTATTCGTTTCTTTCAACGCCAAAGTATATAATTGATAATTTATAGACCCCACAAATACCCATCACGCACCACGCGACCAACTTTCAATCAAAATTTGGTCGCATGGCCAAAACGTTAGTCGCAGACGCTAAATTACACCCTTCAAACATCAACATTTTCTACCATTTTCGAGCCATCAATATGGAAACTTACCGAGGAACATCCTCGATTGTTTTAATATGTGTGTTTAAAATATCAACCTAAGTTCTTCCCAAGTTTCAACTTTCCTAAAACAAATGTACGCTTTTAGAGGCAGGCAGACGAACAGGTTCAGATATATATATTCCCCTTTACAAGGCGATAATGAAACATTTACATTACGAACCTTTACTCTTTCTTTACAGAACAATTTTAACGAATAAAATCTCAAGAGCCAATCCCGGCACCGAAAGACCAATAACTTAAACAGGATGACCAATCTGCAGTCAGTTACAAAAGTTTCCTGCTTTCCCCGAATTTTTCCCTTATCCCAGATTGATACTGGCCCAATGTAACATGGCACTAAACGACAATTACCATAACAATAGCCATTCAAAATCTGAGCGCTGAAGGCGCCAGCCAAAATCGTAAAAAATATTAAGTTTGCGAGCGCCGAAGGCGCGAGCGATTTTTATAAAAACATATTATTTTGCAATAAACAACGGTGAAAAGGATCAAAATAGGTATGATCTCGCAAAAATGGCCGAAAAAAACGTAGGAAAAACGTGATTGGTGAAAAAAACGCTGGAAAAACGTAGTTTTTCACAATCGAAGAAAAAAACGTGAATCACGTTTAAAAACGCTATGTCTGGCAACACTGCATATATCTTTCCATTTTAATTGAAGTAACATATAAAATCATGTTTTGATAGAAACACATGATCGATTAAGCGCTTTAAAGCCTTTTAAGCTTTGTTTTTTGTACCAATAGCCTGACGGCATTATATTTATAAATGCGTTTTATTTTCCTATGTTCCTCAACCTGATTAATTTTCTATAAAGAATATATCTTAAATATGATCAAAAACCCGTGCCTTTCGCTTCCTGAGCACTAACCACATAACATAATTCAGTCGGCTCATTTAGGGCCATTTTTACAGCTAACTCAGGCCCTAGGCAAAGGCTTGACCAAGTTCACATATGTTATCAAATTGAGCCCGAATCTAGTCATGGCCCTTAACATTGGCCCTTACTGTTTATGAATATATCTATAAATGCAGGAATATCCATATATTGCTCATTGACAAGGCAGCAAACTAATAGGCGTGGCGAAATTAAAATCTTTTGGAAACAGTTCTTCGGCTTTCGGGTACATGAGTTTGTAGGATCCTTTTATGGTCGCTTCGGCCACGCCCGCAATGTCGCCGATTTCTGTAAATATAATATTGTAGTTAAAATTTATGTAAACAAAATTTCAAATGCATCAGCATACAGAATGGCGCATGATATCAGCCGATTTTCAAGTAATCACACAATAACATACTCGTCTTGTAAGTAAATGACCATATTAGCACATTTTGTTTCTTTCTCAGAATCTCTATAAGCAAAACCATAGGCAAGGCATCTGAATGCAAACAAGGAAACAATGTTACTTCTTTTCGATTCGGCATATTCGCCTATGCATTAACCTCAGCGTGTGCTCTATCATATGGATTCTAATCTGAATGTTTACCTTTCTGCGACTTTTTGTCGTCGGACGCCTGAGAGGCCATAAAGATGGCTGCGGCTGCTACCGAGATGGGACTGCGACTGGAAGAAAAAAGGCGAAAAAGGTGATTTAGAAGCTTATTGTATACAGTGTATTTTGATAAGATGGGAAGGCATCTCGAGGTAAAATTGATTTCAGCTGCTAGATCTAAGACTGAGGTAGGGGAAAATGGGATTTAGAGCTTTATTGAGTGATAAAATCACCATTTGATGTTTATATAAGGGAATTTTGTGGTCAATTTGATAAATCAATATTTAACTGTGCTTTGTACGACATGAAAATAGCAGGTGATACATTTTTCCTTTTTTTTATTTATTTCTTTATCACAACACAAATACATACGTAAACAGTTAAATGTTCTTACACTATTTATTATTGGATTTCTTTATTTAAAAGTAGTCTATTGTCTTAACATTTCATTGTAATATCTAATGATTTTATCAGAATGAATTCAGCTGCAGCTCGCCTTAACAAAACACTAGAACTACAGCTGTATTTGTATATACTTACCCGCCCGTGAGATGCAGATCAACAGCCCGTTTGGCAATGTAGGTGGCTGCCCGTTGGATTTTGTTGTTGAGGCCCAAGTTGGAGCAGAAACGAGACTGCAAAAATAAAAGTTGTTTTCAATTGAATACTTGATTTTAATACACATACGGTAACTTTGATCTAATCATTACATTCAAACTTACAGAGTGCTCATTGATGATTAAGGTTATATAGAGGAAAAGAGACTTTCTTATTGAGGTTGCTTTTAATGCAACACCGGATTTAAATTTATCAAATGATCGTGAAGGAAGTGGACAAATCAAATATGAAGCTTAAAGAATCGAAAAAAAAAATAAGAAGTTATTTCACGTCATTGTTAATTATAATGTAGCCTACAATAATCCATCCTACAAAATACAATCCAATATTTTTGTACCATAAAATCTCCTGTGGTGATGAGTTCCACACTGGTTTCCAGATTCTTGAGAATGAGTTTGAACACGCGACCGATCTCTCGCTTGGACACCTTTGATACCGCGCAGATTTCTAAATGAGAAACAAGATATTTGTATAAAACCATCACATATTTGTATATGGGTATGAAGATTTAGAGTGAACTGGTTGACTTGATTATAGACAGTATTTGACCTTACAATCAACTGGTAATATGGTTTCTCAATATCTTAACATCTTATTATTAAAACAATCGTGTACGCATTTCTTTTAACTCAGGGAAAGTATTGTTCATTATAGTATTCAACAACAACCTCTGCAAATACACATGCTTAAAAGCAGGTCCGACATTAGCCGGACTAAATGACTTGACAAAGTCCTCGTGCCAACCAGAATATCCACAGCCCTACCCATCATAAACGTGTTACTAGTAACATACCCTTGAATGTCCTGGGCACTCCCTCCTGTCTACAGGCGATGTACAAACAGGCGCTTGCTATTGCATCGTTGCTGCGTCCCTTCAGCGCTTTGCCGTCGTTTACTTGCTTGAATAGGGTGTTGGCACGATCCTATTAAAGAATGGGAGAAATGTTATGTGACAACAACGTTAAAAGCAAACCAGATTAGAGAAACTGATATAGCCCAACTCTACTTCAACCATTTTATTTAATATTAAATTTAATTCAGCCTTATATGTGAAAGAACAAATAATATCATTTTGCCAAGTTTTAGCATCATTTAATTAAGTGTGAAACTGGGATTTTTTTCAAATGTTACCTTTTTTTCATTTCTCGAAAACAAATCCTACCTGAATAATCAGGAATCCTAATTGATCACTTGTTATCAATAGAATGATTTAACGGTTTAAAGGATATAAACATTTTAAGGCTTTTAGGCTTTGTGTATGAAATATTCAAGTAGAATAGAAGGCCAACCTCAATGAGATACACAAATACAATACATTGATACTAATTAGATACCTGAGACTCCCCGCTAGAGTCTCTAAATATTTTTCGGTTGTCCCTCAGCGAGCCTTGTGCTCGTATGTTCTAACATAGATACCTGAATCATTTTGGGTAGGTTGAGGCGGTCTGCCATTTGACCGATCTCCTTGAAGGCGTTGAGAAGCGCCCGATCCCCGCTGCTCACCTGTCACGCAAAGCAAATTTTATACATAAAGGTTTTTTTCCTAGTTTCTTTTTCATACCAAATTTATTATCACATTATGTTTTTATCTAATAGCAAATCATTATATAATCGAAAACAAACCCTTTTTTCGACTGCTTATTGGTGTTGTCAATCAATAGTTGCATTATATGTATGCATAATAAGTATTTATAATGCATATTTTTATATCGTTGTCATTTCATTTCCATTGAATCTTTTTTTTTTTCGGATAACGAGTCTACAATTCCTTTTGAAACTCTTTAGCGAGTACAAACCCCATCAAGGCGATAGCCCCACAGTTCACTCCTTCTTTTTAAGGGTGCTTTACCTGTCGGCGATTTCTGTAAATGGGTTTTCCGTTGTCATCAAATGAAGCATTACCCGTTCCAATTCCGATGACTGTCGTCAAGTCACCACCACTCAGCAACGAGTTCTACAATTGTAAACATGATTCCTCATTATTGCATCTTGTATTAAACTTATTTTTACTTGTTTTTTTTTTCGCATTTCTTTAGTGAAGGGTTTTGATTTTATTATCTTTTTTGCGTTTTTCTCGTTGTGTTTGCCTTCGACGTTTTTCATTTTTTCGAATCCACAAGATGAATGCTTAGGTTCTGTCCATGGACAATGCAGCACGATGTATGAAGTATTTTGTCAATAAATAGCGTATGATTAAATCAATAATGGCGTATCTCACCTCAGCAGCACCGACACGAGACGCGTCTTTTGTGTCTTTCTCATTGCTGAATGTTCGCCATTCAGATCCCACATCTATGACCCTACAACCATGACAATGACTTATCATATTAATTTGCACGAGATAGATTTACACAAAATGGCACTAGTTCCATACGGTGCGAATAAAGCATATAAAGATTAAATCATAGAAATCCATAAAATAACATTTAATTATATATTTACAAGTTTGTGTGAGTCATTATTTATGATATTCTTTATCAATTAAACTAATCTATATTACATGTATAAGGATGCAGCATTAATAAATTATCTAAGTTGAATTAAGCGTACGAACAGAACTGAATGATATGGTCCCCCGCTTTGCGTTAATCAAGCATACCTGTCTCCCACCACGAGGCCACACATGGGACAGATAAGGTCTCCTGCGTGTGCATCTTCCACCAGCACTGCGTCAGGATGCGCAGGGCAACACACATTGGCTCCACTCCGCCTTATATAAAAAAAATAATGTATACATATCATGTAACTAATTGTCATGTTTTCAATCAATATCCGATATTTCTGGCAACTATCGCCAATTTTGCCATATACAATATTCTTTCATTTGATCGTCTAACCAAGTATATATTACATTTCACTCAAAAGATCAAGACTAATAAGACGGGAAAATGGACGGTCCGACAGACGAACACAGTTCCAACCTGTAACTCTTTTAAGTCTTTAATTCTACATGCCCCATCCTTTAAATGCTACGCAATAACGTAACAGTCATGGAACAGGCGATTTCATCCCAGTTTTTTAATATGAAATTCACTTAATTTTGTGGGAAAATAAATAGATAGCTGAAAGGGTGCGAATAATAATTAAAATAACTGAACAATAAATAAAATAAATTTGAAGTTGTCATCATTAACGCATATTATCGCTCATAAGAAATACTAATATCTCATAAGATAAAATATATGGATCTCGGAACTCCATTTGAAAGAAAAGAATTACGAATGAACTAATGATTTTAGGCATCATTTAGGGATACCGGGGCATCATACAAAGGTTATTACCCTTTACTTGAAGATGCCATTTTTCTTGACTTGTTTATTGGTAGTGGTTATCGACATTAAGAACATTCAGTGGGTGCATCAGAAAATAAATGGTGCTGAAGTGTTTGCAAGCAGCGCCTTTAAGCAAGAAAAGCTAATAAAATAACTAATGAATATGTTCTAGGCACCCAATAAAAGTGTTTTGGCATTAAAGTCAAATTGCATTCTATCGTTTTTCCTATACCTAAATTGTGTTTGCAGGACCCCTGTGTTAATAGAGAATTTAGGCAAATTGATTTAATTTGATAAAAGTATCATGTTTAATTTCAGCATAGATAATTTGAAGCTCAGTAAATTTGAAGCTCATTTATTTGTTCTGTTCCATTTTTTATACTTATATTTTTATACCAAATTTGTTTAGGTTTACTGAAATTTTCCATTTCGGTTGATTTCAAGTCGATTTCAAGACGTAAGTATATCTCAAAAAGGGTTATAATTTTGGCAAATGTGACTAAAATCAAACATCAGCACAATATTGCCCCCTTTGTTCCACATATATCTGCATTGATGTGATGACAAAAACTACGTTTCGACTGATAATAAATGAGATAGTTGATATATTCAAATTAAGTTTATCCCGGATCAATTGAAAGGTCTCACTGGGGGCATCTTAAACATAAAGAGCCTAAAAATGAAAGAGTGAATGTTATTTATGCAAACGTAAAACAAGAAACCTTTTTGATTCATGAAAATGCATTCGGAAAATAGATTTTTTTACAATTGTTTCGTAGATTCATATACTATAACGCAGTATTTTAATGGTCATAGGTATTTTTGAAATATTGTTCTCAATCGTTTCATTGTGTGATAGCTGTTAAATCGAAGGATGAAAGGCGATTTCTCCAAGAAGAGTGGGTTAGGGTAGGAGATTTATGGGCTCAAATTATATAACTTTGGATAATTTGAAGTTAAGATAATTGGATTGCTTTTCCTTGTCCTAACGATTTCCACTTAGCATTAGTGCACTGTTAATTGTTTGAATGTTAATGTTCAATTCTCATAAATTATAGATGACATTATCTTGAATTCTTATAGGTAAGACATGTCTATACTAATAATACATTGTGCAATTATTATATGCTATTTAAATAGTTGACTATGAAAAAAGTAAGCGCACATATGCGATTAACAGGAGCTTATGATACCATTTCATGGTAAGTTATGAGACCAACTGTCAGATAATCACATATTGGCTATGGCAATCATGTAGCAAATAGCCATCAAATGTGAACTTTACTAGATACTCAAAATAAACTTGTAAAATTTGTTGCAATTTTCACAACATATTGTGTCCGTTTGATCAGTCATGATATTTATGAGCAAGGCCTATATTCAAGAGTTGAATGGCACTTGTTAACAGGATGCAAACGCCAAAACTAAACAATTTGGAGTATTACGCTTAAAATTGTGCGTCGTCAAAAAATTACACATCACTCACAAAAATTACAAATTATGTTTAAGTAAACATTTTAACATTTGATTGATTAATTTGCCATAAAGCATGGATAATTGTTGAGGCCGAAGAGAGTAAATGAAAAGAAACTCACGACGAATATCCGCGCCCTTTGGATGACTATGCGTTTAATACATTTTTACTAAAGATTAGTGAGTATTGTTGTCCCTATCTATAACACAATGTTCGTTTATCATAAGTTTTCTAGAGTGACGTAGATAAGAAATAATTATATATTATGATCTTAAAATATATAGTATATCGAATAATGAACATTACTGTTTACGAACAAAAAAGCTAATATATATTTGACAGATTATTACGCTGATTTTATATATACATATCATAAACAATATATGAAATATCCTCGTTTATAGAAAAAAATCAAGCAATGCTGAATCTCGAGGTACCTAAAATCATATTGATTACTCACTGTACTAAATTATTATAAATACTCAATCTAGATGCATTTTGGAATTGTACCGGACATAAACCCATCTAAACAGAGATTTTGTTTTTGAGCCAATTCAATCATGTGCGTGTAGAAACAACCCGAAAGTGACCCATTTAGGTTAAAAATTGGGCATTAGAATACATTATAATTATAGGTCATTATTGAAAATGCACAATTAGACATCTAGGAATATTTGAAGAGTACCCCACGACATATTCTTCAGAAAGTAGTAAAATATGCGTCAAACAACGTTACAATAACAAAGAACAACAAAATTTTGGTTTCCGAACATTTAAATTTTGCAAAAAGGTGTTCCTTTTTCAAAGCCAGCTGATTTTCCTTTTCTAGCCAGCTTTGAACAGAAAAGGAACACCTTTGGCGAAAATTGAAATGCTGAATATAACAAAATAGCGTATCATATTTTGCAAATAACGGTGTATTAGACAATTACAAACAAGTTTAATCAGTTTTGAAATAATCATTCTCACTAATTATCGTGAAAATTAAGAAATTATCAAAAAATGTGTTCCTAAAACTGCTCAAATCTCCAAGCTAGCCAGATGGAAATTGGTGGGGAACAAATTTTTGGGGGAATAGCTTGTGAGGTGCTCTTTATATTTGACTAGACACACTGGTACATCCAACAAAGTCTACAGGCATTGGCATTCTAAAGAGTTATTTTCACATAATCATCATGCATGCAAAATCATAACACCCTCATACCTGAACAAACCCAAAGAGAGTTTTGAACCGCTCACGACTGTAATTCACTCAGAGATTCAATGAAATTGAAATGCCGCAAACATATCAACAGTATTGACTAACAAAAAGAAATCAAAATATTTATGTGAGATCACAATAGTAATAAGGAATTGTCATAATACATGACGTAAGGGAATCAATATACAAATATAAGGTCAATCCAACAGTAACGAGATTATTTGAATATCATTTTTGAGGTCTTAAATGTTGAAAGTGTAACTTTTTATATTGAAAAACATGTTGTTTACATTTAAACCTGTCATTTGGGAACGAGAGTCAAATTTTAATATTATATTAAACGTTTGGTAAAACAAAACACCAGTTTCATAAATACTGATTTAATGTGTGTATCATTGTAAAACGTTGCCTTAACATGAGCAAACAATTTATTAGACAGTTCGTGAATGTCTTCTATATATAGCTAAGCTTTTATTATGCCTATATTTGCATCAAAAAGAATCGTTTACTTGTCTTAATTGACTTATTTGATAGAAGTACTTAGCATAAATTAAAACAATACCTATTCACGACCTTTTATATTTCACTAGATTCTACCTTAATAAAATGTTTCGCAATTGTTCTTCTATCTAGTTAACTCTTTTTAATTTAAGCCATGTGTTATGACACAATGTTACATTACTAGCGAATCATAGGAACAATATTCATCCAAATATCCCTATTGATTAGCTTTGCCCTATACGATTCTTACAAATCGTGTGATAAAGCTTGATCAAAACTTTCATTTTTTTGTCATGTCATTGCTTATTTGAATCTTCTTATTTGAGCTCACCTTATTCTGATTAAATCATATTAAGGTGCGATTCATAATATAAAGTAGCGATTTAATACATTCAATTGAATGTATATCATTCGTTTATATTTATTTGTTTACATTTTTATATAAATATATGTATATGTATATATATTGTTGTTTTAAACATAAGCACATGACCAATTACACCTGATTAAGTGGCAACAATGAGAGTGCACAATGTCATTGATAACGAACACGCCCCCTTACAATAAGAAATCATCCAAACACTGATTTAGTATATAATCGCATTGGTATTAAAATATATAAGAGTATGGCATCAATTGCTGTCATCGATTTGATAATGAATTGATGGTTTCAAATATTTGTGATAAGGATAACTTTGTTAACACATGAGAATATTTTAGGATATCTATTGGTATCATATGGGATAAAAAGTTATTAATTAGCGTTTTTGTATGAACGTAAATTGAAGAATTTGTCCGAGAAATAATTTAACATAAGACACATATATAAACATATGCAAAATGTTTTTGATACGGTCTGCATCTCTTTTGGGTGAGTGAAACGTCATATTTCTTATTACCATGAGGCGCTTCCTAAACGTACTCCTTATAAAAAATCATTTATATGCAAATTTTCACAAATTGCCCATTAGCTAAAAAAAGAGAAACACTTTTCAATAATTTCCTATTTTTGACTTATCGATTCGAAATGTTGATAATAATTGTATTATGATATATACAGCTAGGCATGCTACATTTAAATCATATACATGTATATGCAAGAATGTCGATTTTTATATATCATAACAGGTGTTTCTCTCCAGATTCTAGCTATCTAGATAAACGAAATAAGGTCATTTATCACCATAAATAGGAACTGCTTTTTGTAAACAAATAGTTTTAAAGAATTGATTGTTAATGGTGTCATTTTAAAGTTCGAGTGATTTTATGCTCACATAAACACTTTTTATTGTTATCAAGGCTGTGAAACTATACTTTCCGTCAAAAGCGCGTTATTATGAGTAGTTGATTCAGATGTGTCAGGCTCACAGCTTCAAGAAGACCTGACATTTCAAACATGAATAGTAACTTAGATGAATTTTCTTAGATTTATTGGGGCATTGACACCTGCAGATTCATGTTAGATTTATATATGATATAAATGAATATATAAATCATGTATAAAACAACATTTCATTGACAGAACTCTTTTTAATGATCTATTAACAACATGATTATAACATACTCTCATTCCTTGATACTAGGCGCCCTTCTCATCATAACCCAAGCCACCTCACTCACCGCAACTCAATTTCAGGCCTCTGTCTAATAATCACCCAAGCCACCTCCACCACAGCCTCAAACAACTACCAAAATGAATATTACTCCGCCGACGACCCCTCAAACACAACAGCCGCCGACCAGTCCACCACAGACGCCCAAACCACTGACGTCACAACTGACGTCTCTACAGCGGATATGACGTCAGACGCAACAACGCAAGAGATTGCAACGAGTGATGGGACGTCGATGATGACGAATATCAACACGGGATCGACGGTACCGAGTACGACGCCGAAAGACGACTTTGATGAGCATGGTAGATATATTAATATATACTCACGTAGCTTCCAGGAGTTAATCTGGACATAGCGTAGAACCGAAATTTATTTATTTGTTTTGCAAAAAAAAAACAAATGAAGAAGAGTGACTTTGATTAGCATGATGCGCGTTTGTGTTGTTATTTTGTCAAACTGTAACTAGGTCTGATCCCAATTTTAATATTCGTTTTTTTTTATTATTTTTTTTTAAAATATAAGCACATAGATTGCTTACAGTCTAAAGTATTCTAATTTGTATTCAACTGCTATACAAACTTAGCCTAAGGTGTTTTTAATAGATCAAGAGCGCTGATCCAGAAAATGTATATCACGTTTTTCTTCCTAAGAGGAGACGCACCCCTTGTCAGTCCCCAGTCCCGTCAATGTGGAACAGAATCGCTAGTTATTAATAATAATTGACAAAATCGAGACATTCGTTGTTGTTATATACACAAATTTATATGCATCTTTGTTGAACCTTTAATTTTATGAAATGTATATCATTGGTTGGTTAACTCGCGGGGACACTTTGTGATATTTTTCTTAATAATTTTGTTTCAGAAAGGGCCAAGCTGATAGCAAGTATAGTCGTTCCTATGACAATCATCATTGTGCTTCTCCTGTTATTTATATGCTATCAACGATTTCAAATTAAGAAGTAAGTATAAATATTTCAATACTTTACAAACTCGATTCCAAAAAGAGATAAACAATCAAAATATCA
Source organism: Hydroides elegans (assembly GCA_001703475.1). Classification (NCBI taxonomy): domain Eukaryota; kingdom Metazoa; phylum Annelida; class Polychaeta; order Sabellida; family Serpulidae; genus Hydroides; species Hydroides elegans. The sequence continues at coordinate 3,830 of LQRL01148113.1, read as the reverse complement.
TAAAACATATTCTTACCTTTGTAAATATGAGCACATATCTTCACCTCATTTCATCACCTTTTTACATTGTGTAAAATAAAGAAATAATGATACCCGCTCAAAATGTCATTGATTCTTCTACAATTTCATCTAATGTTGTTAGGTATTCTCCACGACCATATGAAACCATTTAGACAGTACACACTTGATTTACACAAATGCTTAAATGGTAAGCAATTTGATTCTACACAATTTCCTGATTAATTAGCAATGTACATTAGCCATGAAAACTAAGAAGCCATGTATATTTCCATATTCTCCCTATATTGTCTCCTAAATTTAAAATACCCTCCAATCCAAAAATTAAATATTTATGGTTACACTGTTTTTATACTGTTTTCGCTTCATGTCAGAGTGTAATCTTATTCTTACAACATAATCTCGATTACTTCAAATTAATAGCACAATGAAATTTACATGTCATACTTCTCAAATGAAATTCAAAATTCAGCATGTAATTAACAAGACTGTCCAATGACAGTGTGCCACAGTTTGCACACCCTCTTTAGTATTGCATATTATAACGATCTAATTTTCAAAACATTATGAAAACTTACTTATGTATTAAACATAAGTGTCCGTTTTTTAATTATCAAAAATAAAATAATACTCAATACATTGTCTTGTTTTATTTCAGATTGAAGCCGAAGTACGAAGTGATGTAGATTTCACAGCAAACACCCATGATGGAACTAGGAAACTAGGAAAATCAAAACGTTTCATTTGAACTTTTTTCGGTGTTTTCAACTCGGATTTAAATTATAGAGAATGAAACGTTGCGTAGTGTTCAAACAATTATTTTATCGATTTGTGACTGCTTTGTTTTATTTACATCGATACACAGTTCGGCAACCACTTCAATCTAACTCATTTATTTAAACCAGTTTTGATTAATTGTGCTTGCTGCAATATTAAATTTTCGTCATAAATGTTTTGACGCAAACCCTCAGCGTTTTTCATGCTGAATATTTTCAGGCATATTGTTACTATATAATATGAATAATACCCGAGGGAAGGGAAATGAAATGCCCAAGCCCGAAGGGCGCGGGTATTATTTTTCCTAATCCCTATCCCGAGGTATTATTCGATTTCGATACTGCAGTAGCTATCAGAAATAGTTTATAGACTATACGTTAAAGGATGAGGTCATATTTGGGTTTTAAAACGCAGCTTATTCTGTATCTTCCAATGTAAATTTTCATATAAAATTCAAAACACTTGTTGCATTATAAAAAACAAGTGGTATTTTGAGTGTACCGTAAGAAATACATTGGAAGAGAAGGAGTTGTGTGAATAAATAAAAGTCGAAAACAAAATTTAATCACTTTTTGTTAAATTATACGGATAACCCTCTATAACAAAAGAAACATCTTTAAACCAATAAACATATTGAATCTTTCATAAAACCTAGTCCTTCACTTTGAAACTCACTAATTACCAAAAAATAAATAGTTTTCGCATTTATTTGACAATTTTCATAATTGAATCAAGCCGATAAGATAAGGTTTAGATTAAGGCTCTGAATCAAAAACAAAATACTCGGTATGGATACTCAAACATGCTATATCAATAGTATAAACAATTACAAATACAAGAATTGCATTCAATGCAAATTAAAGAAAATAAAGGAATGGTCATAACAAACAAATAGTGTCCAGCACTGATAAAAACAACATTTATAAAGGAGTCTAAACATAGGCATCAGAGATGCAAAGCCCCCAGCCTAGGCAAAACATTCTTTGACACGAATATTTGTCAATAAAATAATGCAGTTCAAAAGAAATATCTTTCTCATAACGACTTTCTTACAACGTCTTTCTCACAATATCTTTCTCACAACGTCTTTATCACACTGATGTCCTTACATATTCGTCCACACAACGTAGTACTCACAACGTCACAATATGCGCGTAATCTTTCTTTGCTGTACAAATGTCCCAATATATCTCAAATTCGTCTAAGTTCCGTACCATGTTTTCGACAATTTTTAGTCGCTCAAACTGAAACCTCGACGTTGCACATATGCAATATATATTCTTTCACTGTGTGAAGAACCCTAGGACAAAGGCTTCAC
>LQRL01148107.1:2119-12247 GCA_001703475.1 Hydroides elegans | reverse complement strand
TTCTAGGCTGCTTTTCATGCATTAATCGAGATGGAGGGGGTTAGTGATATATATAGATAATATAAGAAACTATTGAATATATCATTGCAAAAATAAATTTCTAAAAACCAATGTGGCAACATGTTTTAAAATGCGTGTAAAGTTGGCAACATTTTCGAATAATACACGTTTTATAGCATAACTCTGCAGATTACAAGCGTATATAAATAAAGACTCCGGACCAAATGGGGTTGTGATGAACAATAGACTAGCTAGCACCAAACAACTAAGTGGGCCGCTCTAAACAGCCGTGATATATAATCGTATATTATGCAGGAAATTGGATGAGCAATCAGCTAAACACAGGGTACTGTCACGAGTGGGGCTGACGTTGAGCATGGCCCTCTATACACGCAAATCAAGGACGTTTTGTTTCGACCGGCTTGCTTTTCCACCCATTTATGGCGTCTCGGAACAAATCAAAAAGTAAGGGTGAGATTTTCCTCTAACAACTGTTTTAACAACATGTTTAAAAAAATGGTTGAATACACTGATAAATGAAGGTCGTTGCCGTCAGTCGGCGAGAGATTATTCAATATACCTTTCCTTTTAATTTTCTGGACACTAAGAAGGAGGAATATATAACAGTTCGTTTTATTGCGTATTTCTTGAGTACTCATTTTCACACATAACCCACATTTATCATTTAAAGTAAATGTCCTTGTTTGGTTATTTAAGATTTTAAGAATGGCACATGTAAAGTAGCTTTTGTGAAAAAGGGGCAGCAAATATGTACTTTATTGTTTATATGGTTGCTTTTTCGGTGTTTACCATGTTGCATCACCTGGGAATTTGTAAAGGAATCAAGGGCAAAGATCGACAGTTGACGGAATTCGTCGGAAATTCGATTCCAAAGTGAAAACCTGGCGTGATCGAATTGCAGAAGTCAGCCCCACGACGAAGACATCGAAACGATTTCGCAAACGTCTTTTTTCCGATGACGGGTGGGCAACGGAAAAGGAGGATTCAATCGATGAAGGTAATGTTGTTTTGATTCAATATGCATATTCCGGTTTCTTCAGAATATAGGGAAGATCACGCAAATAAATACCATCAATATATAAATAATCTGAATAAAAGATATATCATTCAACGGACATTAATGATTTGCTAACCTGTGATTTGACCGTAAAGGCTTACATTACCTTACAATTGATATAGGAAAGCTTAATTTGTTTACGTTAAGTGAGTAAATGCATATTTTGATATACGAGAGATCCTATAAAAACGCTTATAAATACTCTAATACTGTAAATTGGTTACTTTCAGACCCTAAACGGGTCAAAGATCCAGGATACGCTTTTGTGTGTAATGACACACAAATGGAGCTGAGGGTTTGTCATCAATGTCGGGGAAAGCGCAACGAAATCAAGCTGTGGGCGCTCATGTTTGCGGTTCGCAACCGTGTCCCGGCAAGTAACGGAAATAACGAAGACATAACGCCCTGGTAGGTTCTACTTAATCTCTGTACAATTTTCCAATTGCCCTCTCCAGAGACGAAATGTTCCGGAAGTTACCGTCCGTTCTTTCAGTTCAGCTTTGTTGGCCCTTTTCCCCCCGATATTAAGTGTATTTTCAAAATAAATTGATTACGGCATGAATAAATGAATTGCTGATCGTTGTTATGCTTGTAGCTTTTAAAAATATTGTCATCGATGAACAATGCATTGATTTACTGTATAGAAAATTGCTTACAAAAAAATATATAATTGCAGCCGAGATGTCCCGATTAGAGCCTTCCTGCCAACGCCAGAAGTCAATGAACAATGCATTAATTTACTGTATAGACACATTGCTTACGAAAATATATAATTGCAGCCGAGATGTTCCGATTAGAGCCTTCCTGCCAATGCCAGAAGTCAATGAACAATGCATCAATTTACTGTATAGAAAAATTGCCTACGAAAATATATAATTGCAGCCGAGATATCCCAATTGAAGCCTTCCTGCCGACCCCCAGAAGAACTGTCCAATCTCAAGGAGCGGATGGTGAAGATTGTGAAGCTGATCTTAGTTTCCTATCTCCCATCATTGAGTGGGATTAAAGTGTCCCCCCGAATGGCACATGAGAAGTCTAAAGAAATGGCCGAAAAAAGCGAAGTGGTAAAATCCTTAATGAATCCATTTATTATTAAAAATATTGCGTACACTATAGACAATTAAGTTTAACATGAAACCCGTTGACGTACATGTGATGCGCGCCCTTGCAGCCATCGATTTTAACTCAAATCGACTTATATTTTAGTGTAAATATCGATTGTTAAGAATTCGAGCGATAAACATATGATTATATATAGATCTATTTAACGGCATGTTCTCATATAATTTATTATTCTTTTATATGCCAACACCTCTGAGAATCGGGCATAATGTTTTGCGAATAGGGTGAAAGAATGTTGTGCTTATATACAAATATATAAAGTAACGTTTAATGTTTTATATTATTATTTGTTCCTTATTGTTTATGTAATAGGTCAATTTGGGTGTTGTTGAAGAGAACCCGTAGACCATAGCCGGTGTGAGTAACATTTTGCGCCACCAATATGTTCCTTTTACTCCTGGTGGTATCCCGCACTCCATTCCATGTCACGGTGACGGCCTCTCTGTCGAACGGATGTGTGATTCTCTTCGCCATAATTCCGGTAGTTTGACCCCTATGGAGAGACTGGAAGGGATCGTGCCAGAGTTCCATAAACGCGCCCTATTGCTTCAGGTAGGTATATATTATAAAACCCACAGTTGTCCATTTAAATCGCACAAGCTCATGTATGGCCATTTTGGCCGAATGAGCCACCGGAAGTGGACCCAATGTGGCCACAACCGTCAATAGTATATCTACTCACCATGTCCTTTAATTTGGGTTAATAACCAAGTCACTATTATCTTTCGCCAAAAAGTCTTATCTAAGGGGGCTGATGGTCATGGGGGTAATGGTAGGCCGCCGGGGGGGGGGTAACCAGCGTGGAGCGGGGTAATGCCCTGTTATCAAACAGACTAAACTTTAAAACCATGTATCATAATCATATTTTGGTAAGGAGGTGTGAGATCGTGGATGCGCTGTATTTCCTGACGTGATATGAAGTCGTGCCTGCGTTAATCCGTTTAGCTCACGTTTAAAACCATGTTTCATAGTCAAATTTCGGTCAGGAGAGGTTGGTTCTGAGATGGGCTGCATTTTCTGACGTAACAAAAAGAGCAAATTATTAATTTCTTTGCGTGAATCCGATTAGCAGACAGCGCCCTCTATGATCATTCACTTATCCGATCAATGATCCCATGTAAATCCTGTGTATTGTGCTATAATAGTTTCTGACGTTTCATTTCAGGATACCATGAACCTGATGTTTTCCCATAGGAGTGCAAACTCCAGAGGGTCATTATCACAGTTGAAAGCCGTTTTCCAGCACAGAAACGTTTCAACGAAAGTGATTGAGTGCTTTAACCATGTTTGGGATTTCATTCAGGTAGGTATAAGATATATGTTACCCGAAAGTGTCAAATCAAATCTAAGCTGTGCGTCGATTTTTTTCCTCCTAAAAAGTATAGAATTCGTAAAAGCGGATTTCCATTACGCTAATTACGTGCCGTTTAATTTTGGCTGATTGGTATGCAATGTGAAAGAGCTGTGACCAGGTGAATTATAATTGGAAGTTATAAAACTGAAAATGGCTAAATTGTTTGTTTTAAGTTGGATTTTTAAGACGCTATCGCCATGTATGAGTATATTTTAAATAAAACGTTCCATTTGTATTGCAGTTTGTGACGCATGCCTATGCTTCGATGCTCGCGATGAAGCTAATCGACGACAGCAACTCGCCGAAGGACCTTCCAGATGATCGAAAGGCGCAGGAGGCGTATGTCCATGGCCTTGCGGTTGATGTGGTGAATCCCATATTTCTTGAACCGGAAGGAATGCGAGAACTTGTTCGGAGTGCGCGAGACATGTCGGACGATGAATACTGTTTTTGTGGCGAAGGTGAATACATGAACGCGTTGGATGCTGCATTTTATCGGATGTGTTATGTAGTGTGTTATATCGATGATTATTCAAAGTATAGATGAGTTGATTTTAGTGATATGCTAAAAGATACGCGGTTCAATGATTAAAGAGGGCGCTGATGGCATATCGGAATTATCAAGTGGCGAAGAAACAGTGCATCCCCGCTCTCACCCTCTCCTTACCGAATTTTGAATAAAGACTCACATTAATGAATACTGCAGTCGCGCACCCTGCTTGACGGACCGAAATATGTTTTTTCGAGTACGTTTGCACTTTTGACTGAGCCCAAAGTACGTGTTTTTCGATCTATATAAGCTGTCAACTGGCTCTCCTCTTGTGATCAGACGCGCCAAAATTGATATTTCATATGCCGCAAATCTCATGTATATTTTCGATTTATTGAAATTATTATCAATGTTTTCTATCACAAAATGATACCCAATATAAAGAAATATATGTAATAAAATCGAGGCAGTTTCGTTGATATTTAAAAATGATGAAAATATTTGATCGGATTAGTTTAAGTATTATAGGGGGGGGGGCGATATTTGTTTATTGGATGAATGCAGTGAGATCGCCGTTTCTTCATTTTCTAGCCCCCGGCCATTTTGAAATGTTTTTGATAAATTGCGTTGTTCTGAAGAAAACACGTGAGAATATGCAATAAATTTTCAAATATAGAATGTGAACAATTTCTATGATAGATTATATAAGAGTGATACAGCTATTTTGAATACAAAGTCATATTATAATCAGATTTATGAATGAATAGAAGGATGCGCTGTTCGCTCGGGTTTACGCAACAGAATTGTTAAATTGCTACTATTTTCGCGTAATCGTAGTACAGTGTAACCCCGTTCTCACTGCCACCTAAACGAAAAATGATTTTAAAAATAAATTTCTACACATTCGTTTCTTTAGTTATCCCCGTAAAAACGAGGGGATATAGGGTTTAGCTTGTCCGTCCGTTTGTCTGTCCGTCTGTCTGTCTGTTTCGCTTGATATAGGGTACTTTGTGCACGCGAGTTTGGTATGAAGGAGATCAGCTAGAGCTTTTTTATTTTATACACGTATAAACCAAGGACTGAATTCATGCCTCGTTAAGAAGTCATTCTAATCGGTACAAAATTGTTGATTCTGGAGCACTTTGAAAATTGTCGTTTTAAAACTTTTTTTCAGTATTTTGTGCACGCAAGTTTGGTATGAAGCAATTAAGCTAGAGCTTCCATATTTATACACATATATACCAAGATATGAAGTCGTGCGTCGTTAAGCTTTCATCTCGATCAGTAGAAAATTGTTGATTCTGGAGCACTTTAAAAATGGTCGATTTAAGCCCTTTTCCCGGTGTTAAGCACTTTGTGCATGCGACCTCTGTATGAGGCAATTTAGCTAGAGCTTTTAAATTTCATACAAGTATAAACCAAGGTCTAAAGTCGTGCCTCGTTAAGATTTCATTTCCATCGGAAAACTTGTTAATGAAGTCGTTTTACATTTTACGTTTATATCAGACGGAGAAGGCAAGATGGTTCGGTGCTGCAATTCAAAATGCAATAGAGGCCAATGGTTTTACTTGGAATGCCTTGGCATGGCTGATATTGATGAGAGTGAAGACTGGTGGTGCAGTAAGGAGTGCAAGAAATCAGGCAATTACATCTACTGTTATTGCCAGCGCAGCACTCGGCAAAATAACAGAATGGTGCAGTGTGAACTGGACTCCGATTGCCGGAAATTCGAATGGTATCACCCATCCTGCATCGACGCAAAATACTTACCCGGTACATACTTCTGACAAATCCCATTTGATTTTTAGGGATTGTTATTTTGTGTCTATTTATCTGTTACCATAGTTTATGTGTCACATTTTATGAAATAAATAAGACTACTTTAGGTAGCCTTGTAATTAGGAATTATATAGGAATTATAAGGTTTAGTGACTGTCCCGATGTGACGTCATCATGAACGGCGTTTGGCGCTTCTTTGCTATTGTATAAAGAAAGGGTTCTCATTCAAATTAAAACATCGATTATATTTGAAGGTACATTGATTTTAGGTTAATAATATCTAGGATATGGCTTTCGATCTTAATTGTCGATTTTGTTTTATCTTCTTTCAGACGTATGGGTTTGTTCCTCTACCTGTCGTCAAGTTCACACAAAGAATAAGGATGGAGTGCTAGAGTACTCCAAATGCCTATTATGGAGAGGACTTAATCATTTAGCCAGACGTGACGCACTGCGCGAAGGCGATGGTCCAATGATTATAGCTCATTGGAAGATGGACATGCTGACGTTCATGCAGGATCGACATCCGAAGTATCATATTCTTGCTCTTCACCTCGTCGCAATTTAATAAACATTATAGCTTGATTCTATTCTAACGGTTTTAGTTTTTGTGAAAATAATTTCTTACGTGTGCGCTTTGGGAAAAGTAGTCCGCAATTAGTTTGAAAACACTAAAATGAACTCTGTTTATATGATAAATATTTCAGTGGATTGTTAAAACAATGTTTAATAGGTGTTTAAAAGTGTGTTGTATCTTAAAATGTTTAACAACGATATTTATATTTTATAAATTTAATCTGTCTTATCTGTTTCAGGTATAAACGGCTTTTTCCCACTGCGCATAATAGATGAAGTGGTTTGGAACAGGATAGCCAATCTCAAGGGGTACCACGGCAACAACCTGGAGCTGGCTCTTATAAATGAATTCATGAACCACGAATTTAAAGGTAAGGTAGATATGGAAATAACTAAATGCATAAACTGTACATGTGGCTAAATGAAAGACAAGAACGAGAAAAACATAAACACGGATTGTGTTCATTTGAGATTGCGCTTGCGTGTCGTTAGGTGTTCTTGTATCATAAGATGTGACTTAAATAACATAGGTAGTGCGAATTAAACATCATAATAAGCTATTGCATTTGTCTTTGTAAAAACATGTTTTGAATGTTTAACCCTACAAAATATCTACCGTTATGGTAATATTAATCCATATATATACGGTATATTCTTAGAATCTAATAAATATATATGTATTTATGATGAATTTCAGAGCGGTTGAGCGACAGCAAAGGCATCTACACTGAAGAACAAGTCGCACGGTGTTCACAACTTGGGGAGGGCAGTTAGGAAGCAGTGTCGAGGAAGCCATATCAACCACATGCTCAAGCGAGCATGGATCATGGACGCGCTCGACTGCTGTGAATTTTATAGATGATGTACGATTTTTTGTGAAAAATTACAAAAAAGACAAGTTGTGGCACCACATTGCAGGTCGCTCGCACACGAGTTTTGAGTCTTTCAAACACGAGTGGCAAATTCATAACCTAAGCATGTATGCTCAAAAGGTTAAGAAACTGTCCAAGCGTCTTGATGTACGGAGAAATCTTAATTATTAGTATGTAGGGCGTGTAGGATATCTTTTTCTTCAGTTAGTCAGTCCGTCACTCAATGGTGTCCTAATCCACTTTGATGATCCAATCAGAACCTTATATTGAAGGAGAACCAATATTATAGACATGAAACACGATGTAAATATTGAGTGTGCCAAAAGAACAAATCATAGTTCGCGAAATACGCATGCGCCTGTGCGAGATGCATCTCTTAATCCAAATAAGGATTTCAGGTCATTTGCTAGAAATATTTGAAAAGGGCTTTTGGTTTGACCCTCCGATGTCTTAGCAAACCGCGTTATTAAGGGATATTTTTTTGTCAATTTATAGACAAAGCAATGAAATATATGTTTGATAATAGCGTAACCAGGATGCAGTATACACTTTTTATTTCACGTTTAAACCGCATATGAAGCTAGAATAATCTTGATTGAATGCAAAAGCTTAGTATGCAATTACACATTATGTATACACAGTTTATTAGGTGACAAAACATGTGTTTCCTCTGCGTGTGCCCTTGTTTTGTAATTAAGTTATAAGATTATCATATCAATACATTTTGGTTCTTAGCTGGTAAATGTTAAATTGAAATCATACCATATATAATACATTATCATGTGAAATATAATATATCGAAATCATATGAAGCGATGAAGCATAGTTGTCTGTTTTTTATGTCCTATTTTTAAGGCAGTGAATTGTGCAGTGATATATTAAATGAACCTTGCAAATACATCTATAGATTTTTTACATTCTTTTATTAATTTTTTTAATCACAACTTATCAATATAGCGAGGATATTAATTCCCTGTTATTTGCTTGTATGATGTTCAACTTAATGCTCCTTGTGAATGCCAGATTTTCAATAACTATTTGGTGTTTGCGCAGTGTAATATTAGTTTGATTACTGCTCATAGGTTCAGACCGCGATGTTATACTATGTATATTAAATATCTGCAGATAATTTTGATTAATTGCGAAAGTTCACTGGTTTTTATTACATATTCGGCATTTTCTGGCATGAATTGAATACTTGTGAAATTTAATTAAGTTGTTATTAATATTTTTGGGATTTCTATATCATCCGAAGTCAACTTAAACTGGCGCATAAATATCATTTGAATTATAAAAAAACGAATATTAGAGATATCATCCTTAATTTAATAAGAATGTTAAATTTACCTAATCCTCTTCGGACTCTTTGAAATCGCAATGACAAAACAATTGAGAATCATGTGAATGAAACATTTTGTATTTCAAAATGATCAGCTTTCCAATTGACAAGCAATCAAAGACAGATCAATGGTCGTTCCTATACGACTCGTGTTTATATAGTAGACAACAGAGTATAGAGTTCTACCCATAGCGACACGTAGTCTTAAGAGGTCTACAGCACAATGCGCTTCTGCACCTCGATAGAGGCCTTTCTAAATTAAACGACACATTTTATGACTTTTTGAAATGGAACTATATGATTCATTTTAAAATCAATCTATGTGACGTTTTGTATCGGAGTAAATTGTTATTATGCTACAAGTTGATTAAATAATAAATATCGTATCTTTAAGATTGTATAAGTAACACTTCAGCTGGGGCTTTAGCTTAGCGCCTAACCCGAGTCGTGGTCGGATTGAGAACAATAGGCGCTGCCGGCGATGACACATGAAGTGTTTAAACAGCTTTGAAACATCACGCAAAATATCCATATCAGGTGGATCAGTAACGTTAGAATCTAAAACATCATCAGTGTTTGAATTATGTGTTTTTCAAACAAATACACAAACTCTAACATAACCGATTCCTTTCGCCGACAACTTCATTGTGATCACGACTAATAGAAAAAACACACTAGCGAATCTGGTTTAATATAAAACAAATTTTCTCAAGTTATTTGACTAACAACAAACAAAATGTTCATCTATACCATGTTTCTCTTATTGATAAACGGGTTAAGAGTTTAAACTAGGAAGTTCAATAATCACCTTTTTCAGAATATTTTTTGTTCAGCTTAGCTGGACGTTGTTATCGTTTGAACCAAAAATGGTGTTTGCCATGGAGATGATCTCTTACCGCGCTCAGGTTTTGTGTTAAAATGAAAAAAAAACCTACCGTTAAGACTAACCTCTAACTGTAGTTGCAGAAATAGTTGTCCGTTGTTAAAGGTTTTTTATGATTCCTCATAGTTTTCACTGAAAAATAAACATAATAAAGGGGTAGATTGAATTATGTTGCTCTCCAAAATGATGAATTCTGAGACATATATAGGCGAGGCAGGTTTTTTTCAATTGATGCTTTTTTTAATGATGTGATTGCTGTGCTGTTTATGCGCGAATTCTTAAGACAAAATACTCTATTAAACAATTTTTTCATTGATTTTCCTTCATTGAGATAGTCCATCTCTCCTTATTTGGAGAGCGATGTCTTTAGCCATAACTTCCACAGCAAAATTTAGACTTAAGATAAGTTGTTTTCTGACGATTAGAGAAAATAATGTGTCGTTTCAATTGTTTAGTTTTTTTTTCATTAGGTAAACCCTCATTTGGATATTTTTAAAAATTGAAATATTTTTGGGATTTCTATATCATCCGAAGTCAACTTAAACTGGCGCATAAATATCATTTGAATTATAAAAAAAAACGAATATTAGATATATCATCCTTAATTTAATAAGAATGTTAAATTTACCTAATCT
>LQRL01148090.1:0-10541 GCA_001703475.1 Hydroides elegans | reverse complement strand
CGACATCCGGTTCGGCGCTCGATAAATGTCTCGAATACCGCGAAATTTCTCGAAAGCCAACCCGTCATGGCGCTTCATTTTTTTTGAGACGGAACTTATAAAGATGGTTCATTGTTGTATAGTATGATGGTATAAACACTCGACATCCGGTTCGGCGCTCGATAAATGTCTCGAATATCGCGAAACTTCTCGAAAGCCAAACTGTAACGCCGCGTCAACGTTTTTGATTCGGAACTTTTATAGATAGTTCATCGTTTTAAAGTATGATGGTATACACACCCGACATCCGGTTCGGCCCTCGATAGATGTCTCGAATACCGCGAAATTTATAGAAAGCCAACCCGTAATGGCGCTTCAACTTTATAAGTAGCGGGCCATTCGTGCTCCAACGGACACATTTCTAGTTTTAATCAAACGACTATTGCCTGCACAATTAATCTAAACCGTGTGCACTAATTAAGTGAACGCATGCCATTTTTATTCGACAAAAATTTCATATGTTCAGAAGCCCCATGTTTAAATCAACAATGAGAAGTAGCATTGATTTAAAATACATTCAAACGTTACCTGTAATATTGGGATGGATATCTCTGTTCTCATTCGCGGTGATATTCAGTTTGATGGGATATACTGGAGGCTACGTCACCGATATCGCTTATATATCGGGAAGTGAGGTATGGATTTTTTTTTGGTATATTATATGGTATGCTGTTTTAATCAAATTCATATTTATTTCATTGCATTATGTTGATGCAGAAGAGTGCAAAATCTATCTTGATAATATCATGTCGCAAACCAAAATACCCGTAAATCATATATATGCATATCACATTTATTCGCGAGCACAGCAAAATTGATAGAAAACCTTTTTAAAAACTGATATATTAATCACATCGTATAATGTTCCCATGTTTTGCCAATAATGGCAATGCCAATTCCAATCAAAGCACAACAGTAATGTTATCTTACATAACGGTCCATGACATTTTGAAAGCACACGCATCATGGTAATATTTATTATAAATACAATATAATATTACATAAATGAAAGGATCCGTGCAACATCGCGTTTAGTCTGAAATTGACGTCTTGAGAAAAGAAGATTCGATAGTTTTTATTAATTTGTCATTTATATTTTATTGGCAAGTGGCAAAATGAAGAAATTATTAGGATCGCTATCATTAAAGCATTAAAGTAACATGAAAGTATATAACTTGGATATGAAATAATGTGACACTTTGATATACATTTCGACAACACATGTTAAGTCGACTAAGCATATTGTTGCACGGAGAATTCACGGAGCCCTTCAAATGATAACCTTTGTAAGCCTGGACTACTGTTCGGATCTATACATCTCCCATAGACCCAGACTTCCTGAAAAATCGGGATGTCTACGCGACTTACTCTTTAAGAGTCGTTTCGTATCGTAAGCGTGTCAGATTGAATATAAAAAAAGGCTGTGCTTACCGGTCTATCTGGAATTTATATCTCATATTGTTTATTTAAAAAAAAATGGAAGTGCAAATATAATGTACTTACATTTTTACTGAATTACCATTTAGGAATACCATGTACACAGTTCGATTGAACATATGTATATGTTTATGATTGCAGGTCGACAACGTAAAAACGGAGACAAATATGACGAATGAATCCCAATCGGATGCAGATATAGATCATACAATGGAGCTATTATATACCGATATCGTTCGTAACTTTAATATAACGTTGAAAATCGCACCCTACGAGATTCTGCATAATTACCCATTTTGGAAAATCACCGAGTTACCAAAGGATGCCATTGAGTTTGTACCTATATTCAAAAATCCCTGCTTCTTTGCGAGAACGAAGAAGACATCCTGTAGGGAGTTTGACCCGCACTGTGGACAGATCCGTCTACAATGTCTACCGTATTTCTTCATAGTAAGTGGTCGAATAACAGTTTGGTATATTCAATGTTAAATTAATTACTCTCGAATTCATGGTGATGTCAGCGGCTCTTTGCGTCTGCGTCTGTGCAATTTAAATAGGTATAAAATAAAGTTATCCGAGCGGTATTGATTTCTCTATGATTACAATATTTCATACCAGTTTAAATTCGACAGACGCAAAGATCCGCTAAAAGCACCATAATTTAGTTTGGATATTGAATACAACTATATTTTTCACACATGATTGAAATAAGTTCGACCCGGTTAGACCTCGGTTACATTTCATTAATTAAAAGCAGCTTTTAAAGAAAAGGGTGGTTTAGCTGCTGGTTTTCAGGTGAATCTTGTCATAAAACATAGGACAAAAAAAAAACAGGTCGCGTGAAAAAACTGGATGTTTTGCTCAAATGTAACCGCGGCCTTACGTTAGATGCCACTATACGCATGGCATAGACACACCGGACATTGTTATTTTTTTATTTATTTAGTTTTTTCTTCAATATGAGTGAGGAATCGATTCATCTCTTCATCACTTCATCTCGCTTTCACTTTGTTTCAAGTTTTTAACATCTGTTTTTATAATCCTGGTGAGATGTGAGTTCGATTAGAAAAATAAAATTAAATATTTTAACTTAATCTTTGATTCCAATCACCTTTAAAATGGATGGACAATTGAATAACCTACCATTTGACGTAAAAATATTGGTACAAAAGTCATTGTTTATATTTTTTATAGACGATTGTTTCAGGAAATTCGATATGAAATAACGGTAAACTGAATTTTACATCTACATAGTTTTGCTTGCATTGCAGGCAGGAGTAGCAAAATGTGGAACAACTGATTTATTCATGCGATTACATTATCACCAAGAGGTACGTTTTGAAACTCAATTTATATATGCGATTGAAGTCACCACAACAGGTTCATGTTCAAATTTGAATATATTCGTATTCATTTATTCAATGTTTTTATATGTGGCAGCGAAATATTGATTTAAGCGAAACTATAGTTTCGCTAGCGAAAGATTAATTTCGCTGATGATGTTTGAAAAAAAAAAAGTATATTAAAGATACTTAAACAGTTATAACTTGGGGTAAGGCCTTGAATAATTATGTTTTATGTGTCGTTTCATCCAATCAAGTGTATTCGTGACAGACAACACACTATCAGAGAAGATTATCCGTGAGTTGAGTCATAAACTGACCTTGGGGATTAATCGGCTTATTTCAATTACATAATTGAGTGGAGCTCCATAAAAAGCATTTAATAAATTGATTAGGTGACCTGTGAATATATTGCTATACATATGTAAAAGATAAACTGTGATAAAACGCTTACTAAATAACATTACGACACAGAATATTTACATAATCCGAAAAATTAATGTGAAATTAAATGTGAAATTTTAATTTCGCTAGCGACATATATATACTAATTAAAGTTTCGCTGCGACATATATATGTCGCAGCGAAACTTTAATATTCAGTGAAACTTTAATTTCGCTAGCGAAACATTAATTTTTCGGATTATGTAAATATTCTGTGTCGTAATGTTACTAAGTAAGCTTTTTGTCACAGTTTATCTTATACATATGTTTAGCAATATGTTCAAAAGTCACCAAACAAATTTATTAAAGCCTTTTTATGGAGTTCTACTCAAAGTGTAATTGAAATAAGCCGATTAATCCCCAAGTTTAGTTCATGACTCAACTCACGGATAATCCTCTCTGGTAGACTGTGTTTGTGTCACTAATACACATGATTGGATCAAAAGATACAGGGAACATAATTATTTATGGTCTTACCCAAAGTTATGACTGTTTAAGTATCATCAATATGCTATTTTTTCCAACATCATCAGAGAAATTAATCTTTCGCTAGCGAAACTATAGTTTCGCTTAAATCAATGTTTCGCTGCCACATATATACTAAAGCTGTGTCCAGAATAACATTACTTATCATTCGATTTCATTAAGCTTCATGTACCAACATTGATCTTTGCTATCCAACATCGTTTTGATGTCTCAAACCTCTACGAATCTCGTTATAACAATATCCCGTTCCCTTTACAACTACTGTCAAAATTGCTCTAAAAAAAGGAATGCATTAGAATCATTTTTATTCTTAACTGTCTCAATGATACAGCTCTTGAGAAACCATAATGTTAGGGCCTGGCCACATGGGAAGCGTCTTCGATTGTTATACCCTAAACCAACCTTGTTTTCCAATGTATTCTTTATGGGAAACCCAAACACGCAACAATAAAAATCGATGCCTTTTTTGAAGGCTTGGCACGTTTTGATATTTCTGTTAGGCCTTCTAGCTAAAAAACGTTATTTTTGGGAAAAGCTGGAAAAAGTTCTTTCCATATTACTTATGGTTGGTTGCTTTATTTTGGCGTTTTATCGGCATTCATGAAGAGCACCTCACGAGCTGTTCCCGCAAAAAGGTGTTCCCCACCAAATTCCAGCTGGCTTGGAGATTTGGAGAAAATCCGTTCTAGCTTGGAGATTTAAGCAGTTTGAGGAACACCTATTTCGACATTTTCTTAATTTTCGCAGTAATTAGCGAGAATTATTAGTTCAAAATTGTTAAAACTTTGTTTCAATTTTCTAATAAGCTGTTATTGGCAATATATTATAGATAAGTTAGTTATATTCAACATTTCCAATTTCTCAAAAGGTGTTCCCTTTCTGCTCCAAGCTGGCTAGAAAAGGAAAAACGCCCAGCTGGCTTGGAAAAAATGAACACCTTTTTGCAAAGTATTAATGTCCAAAAAACATTATTTTGTTGTTTTTCGTAATGGTAATGTTGTATAAAGGTTATTTGACAACTTTTTGAAAAATGTGTCGTGGAGTGCCCTTCATTCATGCTATAATTCAAACCTTTTCTATCCTAAATGTCGATAGAAATTTCTTTCGTTTCAAAAGTATCGTTTAAGCGTTTGCGTTTTCTTCTTCGTTTCGGCATTAATCGTTTAGGTGTTAGGTAGAATCTATTTAGGCGTTTTGCTGTTTAGTCGTTTAGCCGTTCAGTCAGGTATTCAGTTAATAGATGCAATATAGAATAGAGATATGATTATATGCATGTACATGTGCGAAACATACTCTGGTTACATTGAATAGTACGAAGCTTTATAACTTATGAGTATGAAAATTGGAATAAAAGTTGATTTACGAAACAAAGCTTCATAGACCTTTTATATAAAAATGTGTTTTACCATAATACTGATAATAGTATTTCGTTGTTAAAGCTATTTACTTTAAAGCTATTTAAAGCTAATACTTTATTTCAATCCTCATTCGATATATGAAATTGCATTTCGGGTCAATATATAACAACCAAATAAATGAATAAAACGTTGAATCACGCATTTTGAGTGAGAGCTGAGACATATTGAACTTTGAATTATCAACAGCATGCTTCGCATTTTATACCCCGATAGGAAATATTGCTTGTCGTTTAGCCGTTTACGCGTTTTGGTGTTTAGCCGTTTAGTCATTAAGGCGTCTAGTCGTTCGGAAAGTTTCGTTTACGCGTTTGAGTTGTATCGTTTAACAGTTTGAGCTGTTCAGGTTAGAAATGGTTGTAACTGTAAAGAGAAAAAAAATAGAGTTTGTGTTTGCTATCAAAATAAATAGATACCAAATGATTGGTAATTCATGTAATTAATCAAATTACATTTCATATGCTCACAAAGTGTAACAGATTAAGCATCAATCCATACAGATTCTTTTAATTCATTTAAAGACTCGCTTTTCGGGAAAAGAAATATGTTGGTGGAATGGAGGTCACAATTTTACAGCGATCAACCCCGATGCCATAAATTTAGAGAAATACACAGCCAAATCACACGTAATTAAGGGCTTTAATGGTAAGAACTGGCTATTATTGTATTTATTTGAACCTGTCAGATATGATCCAACCTATTCAAATCCTAAATTTGTACAATTTTCGATATTCCTATGGCATTCTCAATTCTTTAATTGTGCATATTAACCTCTTTCTATATGTATATACATAATATATAATCATTTTTCTTTAGATCATGTGGGTCATTCTTATTTGAAAGCCATGTCTGCGAAAACAAAAGGGGACTTGTCATATGTAACAACTGATGCATGTCCAACCTATTTTAAAATGCAATGGCGTGGACAGAAACAACATGATAGCAATCGAGTCAAATCGGGGTAAGGATCATAAAGGGTAATGCCGCATTGGTCAAACTTTCCTTCAAACCAAGCTTCAAATCACTCAAGGTCATGGCGACAATAAACAATTTTATTCCAATAAACTACCTTCGAACCACCTTTAAACCATCTTCAAACCTGCTTTGAAACCAGTTTTAAACTGGTGTTGATAGGACTTTTACAGATGTGCCTCTGGTTGAAGGACAGTTTGAAGATAGGTTTGAAGGTAGTTTGAAGCGCATTCAAACCATGCTTCGAATCAGCAACGTTTTTGTGTTATCGGAACCACGAACTTAAGTGGTTTGAAGCTAGGTTTGAAGGTTAGTTTGATCAATGTGGTTACACCCAAAGAGAGAGAAACGATCTGTCCTGATAGATTGGTGTTTGTATTGCTGCATATAGAATCTATGTTCTTTTTGAAGCTTTAAACCTAGATTTTACTCTTCATCTTAGGTTATTTGTCACTGGCATTGATTTATCAAGCTGCATTTTAAAAGTTTTCGAGAGAAAAGCATCATAAAGACTATGATAACCATTGTGCAAATGGTATAGCTATAAAAACTAAGCTTATATATATGAACATTCCCTTTCTGTTTTAATATTGCCGCGAAGATAAGGTCCCGGTATATTGAATCAGATATTTAGCATCACTATTTTGCAATTTATACATACATGTGTGAAAACAATGTCTAAAACGTTAAATATATATTTTTTTTTCAGAATAAAAAGAGGACCGAACAGAGGCTTTTCAATACCGCGTGCAATCCATCATTTATTACCGCAAGCGAAGATAATCTTTCTTTTTCGCGAGCCAAAAGCAAAAATAATGTCTCAGTATATCATGCAATCGACGAATCACCATAGAAAGATAAGTCCAAAGGCGTTTCACACGATTGTGGTGGAAGAAATCAAATGGTTTAAAAGTTGCAAGCATTTACTCTCTGATGAAGAGTGCCTGTTCCGATCACGGTGTACTATTCATAGACATGGCTTAATGCGACCATCACATTGCGATACCAGGGTGGTTTCGGCCCTTTATTCCGTCTACATAAAGGCGTGGTTAGCAATCTTCCCGAGACAAAACATATTATTCATAAAATCTGAAGATTACATGAAAAATCCCCTTGACTATATTGGACAGTACGTCCTGCCATTTTTGGACATGGAACCATACAAAAATGAGATTATACAAGAGATAAATGCTGGGAAAAAGGTGTTTAATAAAGGACACGCTAAAATTGACATGTGGAACGAGACAAGACGCATACTGGATAATTTTCTGGCACCTTACAATGAAAAGCTAATTGACTTATTGGGTGAAGATTTTCGGTGGTGAGATTCCGATGTGTATAAGTCATTTTTAAAGGGTATGAATAATAAATATAAATGCAAATATAATGATAACTCATCAACACTATGAATGTTTAAATGAATGTTTATATTCTTCATCACTCAGCGTAAAAAAAAACATATGCCCACATACCGATAGTACATTCTAAGGATTAAATTGAATTTTGTTTTGCTTGCTACTACTAGAATAATTCAAACCCTATTGTACTTGCCTTAAGAAAGAACTCAATTTTTGTGTAATTTCGTTCTTAACATTTTCCAACATGTTGCAAATATAACGATATTTTACCATAACTAAGAATGTTTGAATTTTTGTTGATATTCTTCATCGCCTAGTGTAAAAGAAACATATGCTCACACATCGATAGTTCATTTCAATGATTAATTTGAATTTGGTTTTGCTAGATACTATTGAACTATTGCTTCGATACCTTATTGTACATGGCTTTAGAAAGAACATCATTTTTGAGTAATTTCGTTCTTTACATTTTTCATTATGGTAAATTGTAATAACCACTAATTAAAACAATTCAATGCATTTACAAATACCATAATATCAAGAATTATCCCTAAAACAAACAAAAAAGATAAGTTAAAATCGAATTCAAATCCTCAAATTGTTTCGTTTTTTTTTTTTTTTTCAATCTTCGATTTTAATCTTGATCAGTTTTCATTCACACAAACGTAATAATTTGAAATGCAAAAATGACGAAACGCGCCCGCTTAATATGATATTCCAACACGTTCTCATCCTTTCGTATACAATATAGGTATACAAGCTTTTCAATTTCGTATACCATATGTGTATACGAAGGCCCTTTTACGTATACAATATATGAATACGAAAATATATCTATATGAAAGGTTTAATATCCTTTTTTCTTTTGAAATACGTAAGATAGCACTCTTATTCCACAAAATATTGTCAATCGAACTCCGGGAAATATAATATATTGTAAAGTTTGAGCGGAAAGCTTGATTACCAGACGACCTCAGATATGAATTGTGATCAAAACATGAAATGAATGAAATGAAATCGAAATTTTGGTTTGAAATGTTTTTTAATTAATTATTTTTATTAATTATTTTATTTTAATTATTATTTTTCTGAAACAAGCTTTATAATCTGATTATCTATATGCGATTTATTTTGTTATGCGACCAATATCAGCCAAATTATAGATGGAGTCTGATGACCTAAAAAATGCAAATTTTGACCCCTTTCCCAATATGCCGGAAAAATGATAAATACCTTTTCTATTTTCACGTTTTTTTGTATATTTATGCCAATGATAGCATTTTAAAACTCGATGCTAAATGACAATAAAAAATGAGTTTGATTGAAAATAAATCTTTCGAAATCCCATAAAAATGTGAGATATGATTCGTGTTTTAGACATGATAGGAATGAAATGAAATGGCGATAATCATTGATCTATTTGTTAACTAATTGTTATTTTTTGCAATCAAACTCTATAATCTGATTCTAAATATATAATTATTTTTGTTCTGCGACAAAAAATATCAGCCAAATTATTGTTAGATTCTGATGACCTTGAAAATGTAAATTCTGACCCCTCGGAAAACCATTCCCAATATACCCATTACATAATAAATACCAATTAGATTTTCACGTTTTTGGTATTATTATGCCCATGATAGCCTACTCGACTCGATGCAAAACGGAAATAACAAATAACTTTGATTGAACAAAAAATCTTTCGAAATACCATGAGACTTGAGATATGATTCGTGTTTTAGAAATGAAAGGAATGAAATAAAATGGCGATATTTTTTAAAACTATTTGTTTTTTTTCTTTTTATTCACTCATATATATCATCAGTTCATTGCAATACAAGTACATGAAAACAAGCTCTTAACTAATTCACATGAATTAATAATCAGTACATTGCAATATAATTTTCAAGTATGTTATTACATCAGGAAAAGAGTGTTTTTTTTTGTTTTTTGCTGCTATTAATATTTAAACACACTTCAGTTCTTGTATTACACTGCAAATACAACAATACTTTGTCTTATACATTCATTCATTCATTATACATCAACATTATAATAGGTCAATCAATATTCTAAACTCTCTATACCTTTTACTGTTCACATTGAAGAAGCTTTGCTCTATTTCTATATTTTTTCTGAGTATTAATAGGAATTGTGTGAAATATACATTGTCTTTTTTAATATGACATTTATGTATATATATCCTAGCTTGAAGCAACGTGTAGTCAATAACAAAGCAAAACTGTTTTGGTACATCACCGTTTAAACATCCCATTAACTTCATGCGATTATTAATTACTATACTTTCTACCAAGTTTCGTTTCAACCAGTTTCCAAGAAGTTGCCAAAACAAATACACATTCTTACAGTTACAGAATATATGCATAATATCTTTGTCTTCATTACACAATATACAACTTGCTTCAACGGATTTATCAAACTTTGAGACAATAACATCAGATGCATAATTCTTATGTATAATCTTAAGATTAAGAATTTTGTATCTAACAATTTTAGTAATGTATTTAGTTTTTGTGAATATTTCCTTCCATTGATTATCTGTTAATATAACATCATCTCTACTCCATCGTTCTATACAGCTTGGAGTTATTTGTTTTGCTTTGACTAAGCACCAGTATATGTCTTTCGATTGGATATCGGTAATTTTTCTTTGATATGTTGCCATTTTGATTATAGGTATTTGACATTTAGGACATTTTGTGTCTGCATGTTGTTGTATTATTTTTTTCCATGATCTTGGTATAGCCGAAAAGAGTCCATTTAAGGTCAGAATATTAGTTTGTAGTTCGAAGTCTCTTTTTATTGACATTGTATCCATGAGGATACCATCTTTGTTCAAAATATCATTTAAAGTGTTTATTCTTTTATTGGACATTTCCATATTGATAAATGATTCTCCGTCTATTTTGATGTATTTGTTATACCACAAACATTGATTTCTTATATCTGATATAGTCGTCGGTTCACGCTGTACATTATACCAATAATCGAGTATTTGTTTATAAAAAATTGGGATAGTATTTGAAA
>LQRL01148085.1:1227-11906 GCA_001703475.1 Hydroides elegans | reverse complement strand
TGACAAAACACTGTATATTTTGTATATTTCACTTTCGCGTCCATAGCAACCGACGCATATTCAATAAAAAATGACCTTAAAACGGTGATCCAGGACCGACTGCGACCCGCAGTTAAGCGCGTGTTGGTGATTTAGCTGACACTCGAGCGACGAGTGATATACCGGTGTTACGTGGGAATTTACCTCAGTGGGAAATTACCTCAGTTCGCTATATTTCCTTTATAAGGGGTTGCTGCTCATTTCATTGAGTGTGAGGCAAATTCCCATGGTCTAATATCGAGAAATTTTACGAGAATTTATTTGCACAGTGGATTAGGGGCGAGGACATATATTTACATTTCGGATCAATTTGTTGTAAGAAAAAGCCTTATGAGTTTACAACAGTTAATTTTGTCAGCTCATATTCAGATGAATTATTTCCCATAAATTACATATTTCAATCTTTATTTTAGAAATGTATACACTTTTCATTCCATCATGTATTCGATATTGGTAATTTAGTTTTTAATATTTATCTAAAGAACGTCGTTTGTCTTTGATGCCTTTTCATGAAATCTAACCATTACTGAATTACCAGTTAAAAGTTAAATATTGGTATTTGGTTACTAATTTTAAAGCATGGAGGTTCACTTTGATTAGCATTCATCGAATATCAGACAATATACATTAGTGATAAAAGGCAAATATTTTCTTTCAGCTATATTTTTCAAAGGTCCCCCATGTTCCCACAATTGCTGTTCACGAGTGCCTATTTTTTTTTAATTGCAATCAAGTAAACACTATACATGTATATTGATCTTTATAGACATACAAGAAGATGCGGTGTATATTTGTTATTTGTTATATCTGAGAAATGTATAAATGAAATCATCAACATGAAATATTTATATTAGATCATAATAAATCTTCCGCAAAATCATTAAGAACCGCTTTTTTTTTTTTTTACTTAAATTCATATGACATTGACAAATTCATAAGACAAATAAATAAAACAAATACAGCACCCCATCTCTAATCCCTTTGTAATACAGACATTGACTGATACTGAGGTATTTTACCATGCGAGTCATTTCCCAATTTCTCAGTGCATGGGAAAATACCTCGAGGTAAATTCCCACGCTGAGGTTTGTTCCCACCCAACACCGGCATACGGGCCGCGTCGCCGCAGTTGAGACCTCCATTTTATAAACAAACAACTTACCTTCAAAAGCGATGCTATGGGAAGACGCACCCATGAGATAATAACACGAAAAACTCATGCACGGCTTTACAAACAGTTTTTTATTTATTTTATACCAATGTCACTTGAAATTTATAGCGCGTTATTTGTGGGTTTGAATTTCGAGCAATAACATTCAAGTGAGATTGGTAAAAACTACATAACAACCCGTTTACGAGTTTTTTTTGTCTGTTTTTAAAATGCGTGAACACGCCTTTAAACACACAAATGCGATACATGTATAATGAAACCGGATTTTACCCGCTCTACAAGGTTCTTCTGTCCGTCGAACGTGATGTCGAAAGGACTTTCGCTCGCGCCAATATGAACTCCAATTTCTCTCCTACTTATATGATTTGGATATTTCCCCTGATATGTTTTAATGTGTCAACGCCGAATTTGCGTCCTCCTTACGTCCAATCTCGTTCCGACGTTTATTTATCGACATTCGGGAAAATAACAGTTAGATATAAATAAAACGTACTTTTGACATTACTCGACGTTTTGTAAAGCTTGCAGACCTTTTTACGTTATTTGACTGCATTCATTTTTCAGACTCCGTTTTATCTTAACCATGGCAGTAAACTCACTCCCAACTTGCTGCTGCTTAAAAACCTGTCCCAATCAGGCAGATTTGAAGAATCAAAGTCGAGTAGAAGTCAAATCGTTCTCTCCACCAACAAAGGATTCCTTCATCATTAATTGGACAGCTGATGGACAGGCGGTGTTCCACAAAGAATGCTGGGTGTTAGTACAAAATGGGGAGGTTGTAGTTGACAGGGATGAAAAAGAAATGGTAGCCGAGGCGACCAAAACGGCCGAATTTCACGATTCACCGGATGTTATAGAGGAGGAGGCGAGGCGAATTGCAATTATGCTGAAAAACGCGTGCCACGCAATTGCATTTACAGGTACGCATACTTGTTTTCATTGTAGCAAATGTGTCTGAGAAAATTAGATATTTACATGAAATATCTAGATGTAATACCCTATAGCTGTGCAAAAAAAATATATCAATCCATGTTTGTTTGATGATTTGGTACGATATGCAACTTCTCAAAACGCTACCGCAAACACGATACATGATATTTACCAGTCCCACGTAAAACGATGTATGCATAAAACTATAGATATCCTTATTCATAAGTCATATTTCATTTGTTTGTCTATTGATTTCGATGATACAAGTAATACATGTATAAATAATAATCTATGTGGACTATTTATTTTATCGTGTTTACCAACTGCATTCACGCGCCATATTTACTTTTTTAAGCTTGATTAATTCGTTATTTACTACTCGTTGCAATGGTTTGTATTTTGATTTATTATCACCCGTTTCAAGTTCAACTGCTTTGTTGAAGGAGCGGGAATCTCGACGTCAGCCGGAATCGGTGACTTCCGAGGCAAAGGCGGGGCGTGGACAGAACGTGACAGATACAAGAAATATGGTACGAATATGTGCATTGAACCACTCAAATTAGTTATTTCATTTGCGTTTTGATTGTAGGTAAACAATTTTAGAAGCCAATCTCCTTATCTTGCGGAATATGCAAGATTAACCAAGCTGCTCATTTTTATTTAATGTAACAGCGTCTTAATAGTATGTGACCATACTATTTTCCTTGCCTAATATTTCAATCAAAGTTTTTTTTTTTTAAATAAAAACCAGATTTGTCCGGAATCTTGATAATCTAAATGTGATAATTATTTTAATAGGAGCGGCAGCTAAGCGCAACCAGAAAGCCAAATCCTTCTCCTACAAATCCCTACGCCCCACATACACCCACGAAGCCATCGCAAAACTGGTTTCCACCGGACTCATAAAATACGTCATCAGTCAAAACATCGACGGTCTCCATAGACTTTCAGGAATCCCGCCTTCGCAGATATCCGAAGTACATGGCAATGTGTTTCATGAGCGGTGTGAGAAGTGTCGTAAAAAGTACGAAAATCGGTTCGCGTATTGCGAGCGGCGGAAGACGAAGGAGCCGAAAGTGTGGGAGAAGAAATGTGAGACGTGTCAGATGAATCATCGAACGGGCGGGATGTGTAGTCAACCGGTAAGGGTGTAATTTGATTTACTGATATTTGTCACTTTAGTGAATATATGATTCATATATGCATTTAATTTGTGAATATTAGTTTATCGCCTCTGATATCGCCTCTGATCTACGCATTTAAAAGAAAACAAAGCGGAATAAATATTGCCAGTTTTATTAAATCGAATAAGTTAACTTCTAATTTTGGAATTATGGAATTATGCAATTATGGAATTAAACAATTAAACAATTTTAGCGCTTCAAAGAAGCACGATATTGCTAAAAGTTTAACATGGCAAAATCGTGTAAATTTTAAGAACCAAACGGATCTTTGAATGTATTATACCAACTTTTTTCTAACACAATATCCATTTTTCGGTTTCGAATAGACTTCGAATAATATTTAATCCAACATTTACATATTGCTTCCTAACTCCTCTCTATACTATTTGTGTTACAGGACTGCGACGGTTATTTAGCCAACACCATCATCAACTTTGGCGACGAGCTCGATGCGCAACCCTTTCAAAGTGCGCATGACAACGCATGCGCAAACGACATGGTCTTGTGTCTCGGATCGTCCTTGAAAGTGACCCCGGCGTGCGGCTTCGTTGAAATGGGCAACCCCGTCAAATTGGCCATTTGCAATAGGTAAAATATGTGCAACGTTTTAGCATCATACATAGTGTTCTAAAATAGTCATTTAAACACTATATATATTTCGTAAAAAAAAAAGGTTTAGAATCTTGTAGTTATTAAGAACATTTGATATTTTGTCATTCGATATTTAGACTATTAGCGTTGAAAGTAGATAGAAAATAAATAGAAATATCAAGAAAGTATTATTTATTAAGTGATTAATAAAATCATTCCTTAACATTTTGAATAATTTATAAACGTTAATTTACGTCAACTCATGATTATAGAGTCATATATTAAGCAGTAATATAAACGCTTTTCTAAACAGGCAACCGACGCCGTACGACAAGACCTCCCAATCCAACGGATCTCGTGTTTACGGCGACTGCGATGACTTAATGCATCACGTAATGAAAAACATTCTTTCGCAGGACGATCTCCGAGAATGGGAGAACGCGCGAGAAACGCGAATGGACTGTTATGATGCGCAAAGAATAGATGAGGATAAAACTGCGTTGAAAGAATGCAAAGTGAATGAGGAGAGTGAAAAGATTTTGAAGACGCAACATAGCGTAGCGTCGGAAGTGACGTGTTGATTTTAGATATGAAGACGATGACTTCTAAAATAATAGTTTAGCTTGCTCATTTGAGGGGATATATATAAATATAGTGTGTTGATATAAAAAAAAAAACTTTGTCTTTACAAGAGACGAATCCCGATGTGCTTTCATAGCGATCGATATAGTATTTTGTGATAAAGTGTGATTGAATGAAGAAGATTGCTTATTTATATGAATTGAACAATTGAACATTTTTTATTATCTTTTTGTACCAGGTGCTAATAGAAAAATAATAAACAGTCAAAACCAATTCGTTATATATCAAAAGAAAATAATCCAGGCAATTTCATATTTTAAACAGATCGCTTATAAGTAATATGAAAATCAGAGTTCATCGCCATTTGGATATATACATTATTAAAAGCAGCATTAAATTGTAATCATCAAATCGATCTCAGGCTATAGCTCTGCGCCAAAGGGTATTGCATGTACTAAAACAGCTGATTGGTGCGTCCATGGCTTGATTATATATAAGTTCAATAAAAAAATAGTGACTTAAAAAGTGTTTCCAAATCTATTACCTTCTTAATGCGTAGCCAAAACAATCTAGCCCTTTTTAAATGTTATTTTTATGCCAATCAATATATTTTATTTTTAACGAAATAACGAAATAACGATTTTTTATTCACCATATAAAAAAAAAAGAGAAATGGTTTGTGACTGAATAATTTAAACAAAATGAAAAAATACAGTATGTGGAATGGTATAGATGAAGAGGACTTCACGAGTTTTAGCTTGTAAAGGTGTTCCCTATTTGGCTTGTATATTTATATGTAATATTTTCTAGCTTGCAGAAAAGAGGAACACCTTATTTGGTCGTGAAGTCCCCTTCATAGATTCTATGTTAACACGAAACCAAATGGTGGTATTGTTTGTCCAGAAAAATATTATCTTCTTTTAAGAATTAATTACGCCACAAGTGAACGGTTCCAGTTCTTCTCTCTACACATTATTATAACATTTTTTTTCTCCCAAAATTGGCATTTTAACTGCAAAACCTCATAAGAATGTTAAAATTTGAAATATGTATATATAGTCGGACACATACCTAGTTAGACTACTTTTCACGCTGTCCTTCCCTAAATGTTTACAGATACATGTGAACGTTTTGTGCTATGGCTTGACACAACAAACGTTTTTTTTTTTAGATAGCACTCTCCCTTTTGTTTGTTTCTCTTTAGTGACACCTTAGCATGGTTTTCTTTTTCGGTTTCCATTGAAGACAATGGACAGAGGTAGACTATATTATATAGCTGGAAATAGAAAATACGCATACATAGTGACTACATAGAGTTGATGAACTGAAAAGTGTAGAGTTGACTGTTGATTGCTTATTACAGAGGGACTCAACGATCTTACCCATCAAATATGTATGTTTTTGAAAACCTCGACAAAACATGCAAAGAAAAAAATAATTGGAAACCTATCCTGAAAAATATACAGGTGTTGTTTCATCGGTAAATACAAGGATCAATATTTCATTGAGAACTCGTTTAAAACGGAGTGCTCTCAGGGATATTATAGCCGATGTCGTTATAGAACTTACCGCTTACTATAATCAATACATAGAGCAACAGATCGAAAGCAAACCCCAAAAGAGGCTGGGACTACCTCATTCTCGTCTCTTAAAGGCCGAGTTGAAGACGGTCGATTCAGCCTAGGCTGGCGAGGCGGGCCTTATAAATCCAGATTTTACCATACAATAATCATTTTAATGGTCACCTGCTGTGGACTATGATGATTATTTCTTACTCCAGTCATTAAAAGAATATCCGTAACGTCAACACATCATTTATTTCACATTCTACTTTTGAAACCACATTCAATTTCAGAAGCATAAACAAAATATAATATAGATAATATTGTTATTCAGAGTTAATAATTGAATATCAAATAAAAACAATGGTTAAAATTCGGTAAAAATAATTCAGCATACAATTTGAATCATTAACACAATAATTAATCAACAATTAATTCCATTTGTGTCCCATGTACGGAATGTTTTTTGGATTTGGAAACCATCCCCTCACGACTTTTAATACACAGTCCGGCATGATGTCTCGAAACACGATAACATTTTGTTGATTTTGACCTGCTAAAATTTGTTCTTTCTTTATGATATATTCTTCAGTATTCCATACATGTCTGTTAGTCATCATTGCCCAAAATCTTTGATAGCAGCGTTTACGAAGTCCAGAATTTTCTACATGGGGCTCTTTTGAACCATTTCCCCACCATAGTTGTCTATTCAATTCATTTGTGATACATGGTTGGCAAAAGCAATATGGACATTTAGATTCAGTTTCAATTGGTGCTATATGATATTTGGTGTCTCCGCATATTGTAGTTTTCTCTTCTATGTATCTGACATCGATATTCCATTTTTTTGTTTGTATAAACTGACGAATATCCTTGATTTGATCTTTATTAAGATTTTTTATTATAATGTCGCTATGTTGTTTTTCAGTATCCATGTTTCAAAATATGAATGATGTTTTATGCAAAGAGTGCTTATTCTTATTTTCACAAGCAAAAAAAAAAGGGTAAATAGTTTCTCATATTAGAATGAGCTTATCCCACAGCGATAAAGAATATACCTTTATAAAAAAGAGAAAAAGATGGGTCATCCAGCGTTCAGTAGCCTGAATTCATGCATGGCTAATGAAAACAACATGGTAAAGTGTTTGATGCGAATTTATGGCATCCTGTGGTAAAAGTTTACTTCCTATCAATAAAAATACAAAAAATAAAATAAGAGAGGATCATATATAAACTGACTAGATGCATGAATATTGTTCAACTTCTGAATATTGCGGTTTTTTAAATTGTTAATTAATATAAATATATTATGAAATAAAACAAACAAATATGGAACAAAGTAATAAGAGTCCAAGAGCGGCTCGTTTCAATTTGGAGCTGCGGGGAGATAGAGACATGAAAGAAAAATTGCATGAAAAAATGAAAACTGCAAAAATTGTCATTCAAAAACTATCCGTAAAAAATATTCAAAATTTCGAAGTTTTAGATCATGCATTAGATAAGTTTTTGGGATCGGTGAATAGTGAGGACATTGAAGCTAAACCTCAAAGTTTTGTGCAATTGGATAGAGAGAAATGTATGTCAGAGAAAATATTTATGACGTCAAAAACGTCAATTGAAAGATGCTTTGAAATAGGCCAACAACATGGATATTTTTGCAAAAAGTCTCTTGAAATAATAAGAGAAAAACAGCTTGGTCATGCGACCTTATGTGAGGCTAAATGTGCCGACGGCCATATGTACAGATGGACGTCTTCTTCCTACATAGCAGGGACAAGTAATTATTTAGTGAATCAAAGAATTGCATTCGGTTATCAGACCAGTGGATTACTTCCAAGCCAATATGAACGCTTTGTAGAAGCCGCAAATATGGGCTCATTATCGTTCCATAAAAGAAATTTATTTTCCCAAGATTTTGAAAAGTGTATCAATTTGGAATATAACAAATGTATTGAAAGTGCTCGTTTTGAAAAAATGGCTTTTTCTTCCATAGAAAGTGATACTCAACAACCTATTACAATTTTGACAGACGCACGTCATGGTTGGAGAAAAAATACACATGACAGTAGCGTTGTTGCTATAGGGGAAATAACTCACAAGGTGCTAGCGTGTGAGCATATAACGAAAAACGACAACCCAATTGCACAAAAGCATGAACTAATCGGATGCAAACGCATAGCGGAAAGTCTCGATAAAGATGATATTGAAGTGGGAGTTTGGGTCCATGATTGTAATACAACAATAGACAAATATGTGACCCAACTTCAAAATGTTACTAACCAGAACGAGACTTGGCATGGGATTAAAAATCTCAAAAAGGAAATATCGAAAGTTGTGTCCGGTGCGAAGAAAAATGAGGGTAAAACATGGCATCGTCAGCTATGTGACAAAGTCTTGCCTATCGCTACGCATGCGCAATACTCGATGCGGAACTGTGGTGGTGATGCTCAACGGTTACGCGATCAGCTCGATAATATCGTTGAACATTACCAAGGTAACCACGAGCAATGTCCTTCAACATCTAGATGTAAAACGGACCCAAACTATGAACCTGGTCATGTTGTTATTACAGACCAAAAGGCTGTTACTCTTCTCAAACAGGCGATACAAAGATCAATCATCTACAAAAGACCACGTAATTTTTGCCTTGCGAAAGACACGTATTACGTAGAAAGTTTTAACAACGCAATCCTAAAATTCTTGGATAAACGCATAGCCTTCTCGAGCAGAGAGTATGGGATACGTTCTAAGCTTGCAGTCCTTCACTGGAACGAGAACGTTGACAGACAGCATACATCTGAATATCGAACGAAAAACTCACGGAAAATTTCCAAAACACTGAAAAAAGCAACCCATAATTATCGTCTAAAACTTTGGAACTCTTTTATTTCATAAATGTGTAGACACAGAATGAAAAACAACATTGCATTTTTATTCCGTATTCTATGTATTACAGTGAGAAACTATGGATAGTGCACCTACAATGCTTTTCTTGTGAAAACCTATTGAGACACTTTTATGACCGTCTAACCGAGCTTATTCTATCACCCTAATAGCGTTGTGATAAATGCGCATGCATCAAAGGATACATATTTATGATTCACAGTATGAAACTTAGTGAGGGTTCCCTTCGATTTCCCGTGACAGGTTGTCAGTCATTTTACTATACTTCAGTGTGATTCGCTAAATAGAAATTGTATATCACGTGACATTTTGAATTTTTAAATTTTATTTTGTTTAAAATACATTTTTTAAAGTTATTATTGCTATAAAAGTATTATAGAATATACCATGTAATGTGCTGTGATGTATTCTTTCCGTATGCAAAAATTTACAGATCTATCAAATCTGGATCCTAAATAAAAAAAGGAAAAACCCCTATTTCAATTTTGAATGTTCAACCGATTTTGATTAGCTAAGGAAATCCATATTGGTTCTAGGTACCCCCTTTTATACCTGAGCTCGGTCTTTAAGGAGGAATCTAAAGTATATAGCGCTAGAATCGCAATGACAATAAGCAGGGCCCATATGCACGAAAAATCTTACATTTGAAGTACAAACTTGTGCTTAGAATCTTGGAGTAGACTTGGCGGAGTGGTTCCACCTAAATTTTAAGACTCAGACGCATTCAGCAAGGAAAACTTACGCAAGCGTCGGTCTTAAGGCCTCTGATTGGTCGCCATTCCCGTCTATATTTGTTCATAAAAAAGTGTATGCACATTTTGGAAATAGTGGACGAAAATTAGGGATTTCGTACAAGAAAGTGGAGAAGGTTCATACCTAGTTTTATAAAATACATGTGTATATGTTATCCTAGAGCTTCAGGTTGATAATGATAATTCTACCTATTTCACGTTTGAATCACCTTTGGAAATTTATCTCAGACTGTACATTTCTCTCCTATTTCTTATTATACTTAGGTCATGTGCCCATCATTATATAAAGACTGCATTATTCAATCGAAATTGCGTTGCAAAGAACCCCTCATTATTATGTTTGTTTTGGATTCTATTTTAAGTAACATATTAGCTTTGATTGGGTCACGTAGACTAATGGACTAAAGTACCGTGGTGAACCGTTCCTCTATGTATGCGAGACGAAATATAGTCCACATGTAAAACTTTTATTATGCATTTAGATATTGAATGAATTGTGAATATGAATTTTATTGATTATGCTATTATATATTTACCCATAATATACACAAGCTATGTTTTAGATTTCTATATACAAATGAAACTAAGGTTTTTGAAATCTCAAGATCAGTGACGACAGCTATGACCCAGTCCTAGATTTGAGTGCTTAGACTTCATATGTAAGCCGTCCTACATTTTGGTGAATACGAAATGAACAAGTCTAAGTAAAATCCTAGATTTTGTGCTTACACTTAAGATCTGAGCACACTTAGACATGTAAGATTTTTGATGAATATGGCCCCAGGTCTCGCAATTAGGGTGTCTGTAAAGCAAGAATATCGTCACGGTCGGACAGAAAATCACGAATATCGCGAATATCGTCACTGTCGAACTCGTGAACTGCGATAAAAAAGGGCGAAAACTAGAATGCATCATAAAGAGTTTGTTGAATAACGTGAATAGCGGACAAATAAATGTTAAAGAC
>LQRL01148057.1:5522-15880 GCA_001703475.1 Hydroides elegans | reverse complement strand
TTTGATAAATAATTGTATAACACATATATTAAAGAATACATTCTTGATAATTAAACAATATTTTTCTAAACACCTAGTTATTCGGCCGGCTCCATGGACCCCATTGTGAAGACTGCTTTAAGTGTTTCTTAAGTTTAAAAAACAATTAAATGTGAGTTTTCACTTATAAAAGTTTATTTTCAATTCCTTTAACAGATTAAATTTATGATGGAAAGGCCGATTTTAATGTTTTTACAGTGTTGTTCAATATTGGGGTTGCTGCCATTATTGTGAAAATATGACGCATTAACTATTTATCATTTACACATAATGAATTTTCATTTACTAGAGTACAGGTTACTTTAAATATTTGAACACCTATAATTTATTTCTCATACCATTTATATTTCTTATATCATTTAATCATTACAAGGGGTTATTTGATGTACATATTCTCTTTAACGAATTTGTATACATAAAATGATACTTCGATATTATATAATTAAATACTTGGAGATAAATTAAATCGTAATATGGGAATCAAAATATATGGTAAAGGTATTGGTTTGGTAGTTGCTTAAGTGATAATGGAGGCATATAGCAGAGTAATGAATGGTGATGCCTTGCATCCTTTATATACACACACATAAGCGTGCGGGCGTGCGAGCGTGCGAGCGTGCGGGCGTGCAGGCGTGCGGGCGTGCGAGCGTGGACGAAAATGAATTTAAGCGTGGCGTAATAAGCGTGCGGGCGTAGAGTATTAAGCGTGCGGGCGTGGAGTGGCAAAGTTATAAAGCGCGTTCACTGTATATAACTCTTTCGAGCCGATATGAAAAATATCGCGAGGCGTAGCCGAGAGATATTTTTCATATCGGCGATCTCGCAGATATGAAAAATATATCTCGGCTTCGCCTCGAGATTTTTTCATATC
Source organism: Hydroides elegans (assembly GCA_001703475.1). NCBI lineage: Eukaryota > Metazoa > Annelida > Polychaeta > Sabellida > Serpulidae > Hydroides > Hydroides elegans. The sequence continues at coordinate 14,970 of LQRL01148057.1, read as the reverse complement.
GGCTCGAAAGTATTAGTAATCCTATATATACGTCGACCATAGGGTTTATGGACACTTCGGCCCCTACAACTTCGGTCCCTACAACTTCGGCCCCTTTTGGACACTTCGGCCCCTTTGGTAAAGACACTTCGGCCCCTTTTGGACACTTCGGCCCCTACAACTTCGGCCCCTACAATTTCGGCCCTCACGTTCGTGAGAACGTTAATATTAATCGATTCTATTTTTTAAAATTTTAAATATTTATATATTTCATTAATCATTATATTTGATTAACGCGTATTTAAAAAATAATCATATATTTGTGTTTTGTGAGTCAAGATACTTCGACCCCTACAACTTCGGCCCCTACAACTTCGGCCCCTACAACTTTGGCCCCTACAACTTCGTCCCCTATAACTTCGGCCCCTGATTTAAAAAGGAAAAGCTTAAATTAAAAAAAAAGAATATTCTTTAAAGCAAATCTAAATCACATACGTCACAAAACACAAATCGGTATAAAACGTTTGAAAACGTCCAGCGAGTATTCTTGTTTTTTTATGACATGACGCTTGAGCATAATAAACAATAATTTAAGTAATAATTTTGATTTGGTTAAATTTTTAAAACGAAACACTATTTTATGATAGTTACAAATTTCAAATACATTATTATTATAATTATGTTTACCACCTTGGTCACGACATACACTGTATATCGACAGGCGAATAAAACAATTAAAATTACCTCAAATAAAATATTTTAAAAGAAAACATTTTTTAAAAACTGAATTGTGCATGATAATAAGTTAAGTGCCTAGCTGTTTCGGATTATCATCAAGGCGCCAACAATATGTCTCACTTAAGCACATTTAGCATTGTTCTTAAGATAAAAGATAACACTATATACTATGTGATGAGGGATTAGGCTTAAGGTAAAAGAGTTATGAAAGCGTTATTATTTTTTAAAATATTTTTTGCATAATTTAATTTGCTATCGACTGTTATTTTCAAGTTATAAAATGACTTTTTTGCACCAATTTTATATATTTGAACACAAATCCCAAATTGCTATATCAAAATTATTCGAAAAAAAATGTATCCCATAATAATATCTCATTTTATGCACAAATGTGATAAATTTAGCATATTTGGTATTTTAGATAAATCTCATTGAAGCAATATGTTGCAATAATAAACATATTTAGGGTTGTACCCCTTCTGTCATGAAAAAAAAAAATTTATTATAGTTTTCATCACCTTAAACTGTCAACCTGAATTAAATTAGGATTAATTTCATTTTTAGTTTAATAATTTAAGCGCCTTAAACTAAAATATGAGAAATAACTAACATTTTGGAGGGGCCGAAGTTGTTGGGGCCGAAGTTGTAGGGGCCGTAGTTTTAGGGACCGAAGTGTCTTTTTTAGGGGCCGAAGTGTCTTTTTTTTGGGCATTAGGGGCCGAAGTTGTAGGGGCCGAAGTTGTAGGGGCCGAAGTGTCCAAACACCGACCACAGACCAAACCAATCAGGTGGTTTAGACATGCCACAAGTCTTAACCAGTGAAATAGTTCCAATATTTGACGAGTACAATTAAGCGCAATACCCATTTTTATATAATTTTATGTATAACTTTCGATCAACAGAATTTCAAATTCTACAAAACAATAGAACTCCTCAACACTTCTATTAATATTGTATGGATACAACAGTACTCCTTTACATATACTTTTCCAATATAATCGTTGTATATATTCTAGAGCATCGATCAACCAACAGCCCTAGTTATAATCACACATATATATTATAAATGATTTACTTATTAACCTCTTTTTAATAATTCGTATGGCCTAGTAAAACCATTTTCAGAAAATGTATGTCGGATTTCTAAGAAACTAATCGGCAAAATTTGATCTCATGCTGGAAAAAATACCACAACTTTGTTATTATCTTACATAACATCAAAATTATTTTATTTTGTAAAGCACTTTTTTCAATGTTTTATGCAGATGAACCGCAATTTATTGCGTAGACTTCTATTAAAAAAAACCCTCTAATTATTCATGACAATTGTAAGGAGGTTTCACTCCTTAGACAATTATTGTTGGCGTCAGAACTATGAATGAATAATACGGCAAGGTGTAGTAAAATCATTCATATACAATCTTGTAATACGCAATAGTGTTACATTTCAGATTATTAACATAATCTTTCTCAGCAGATAATCATCTTTACTCTGAAACTGTATGGAACATATTCACATGGCAACAATGCAACCGGTAGGGTAATCAAATTACAGATCCATTTGGCGCAACTATCTCAATTATTCCGGATGTGTTATGAATGATTTATCATGCTGTTATAAAATACTCACTTTTATAATTTGTCCTCTAACCTTCCCTGTTGGAGAAGCGACCTACGCAAATATAAAAGTAATATAAAGGTAGCATGGATGTGCTCCACTGACAGTAAGACTGAATGAATCATATTGGCATTTTGAAACATATTATAATCATCAGAGAATCATCAGATTACATTTTAAAACGAAACCATTCAACATTATGGCAAAATATATCGTTATCCTGTGTGCCTGCACTTTCTTATTGGAGCTGTTAAGTCGGGAAATCACAGTAACAGGTGAGATAAAATTACAAAATAATATTCAATTTCGACATGTAATTGCAATGGGTCACAAAATAAACACGGAACAAATAACTGTACAGGAGCTGTATTATCTGAAAATAATTTATTAATACAAAAATGTAAATACAATCCATATAGGGCGTGTGTTTATTCTAGTCGAAAGAGCGCAATTTTACCAATGATGCGCCACAAACTTAAAGCCACATTTGATGAAAATACGCGTAGATGTTGTCCATTCCGTTCATTATTCGCATTTTGCTATGTTTTCGGTTGAAGTCTGTTTTTACGCATCATTTACAGTAGTTTCCAATCCGGCTGTTCGTCCGGATTGTGAACCGCTTAGAGCTAAATAGGTTGAACGCTTTTATAAATACGTACCGTTATTATAAAAGAAAGTATGCCCTCATTCCAACTTCTGGACCACACTGAAAGCTATACATTATAATGTGTTTTTTTCTAAAATAGGTTCATCAAGAAAATATGATAATACATTTTAGAAAATAGTTTGGAAAACATCTCAATGTCTAGCTTAACAAACTTTATTTTTGCACTTGATAGGCATTGGGAATTCTTTTGATTTTATTTAGTTATATAAATATGTATTGTTGTATTATCTATATTGAATAATTTGAAAGGTACATGATGTATATAAATAGCGGATAGGTCCGTAAACGCTGTATTAAGTAAGCCCAGTTACAAAAATGAGGACGTCCCAATTTTCCAGACGACCCGGGTAAATGGGGACGGTAGTTGTTTTCAGTATATTTATGCTTAATATATATTAAAGTTATAAAGAGCGATAACAATTATATTTTTCGACATTTAATTTATATCATTTATAACAAAAAAAATGTTTTGGATAGGAACGTTTTATGTCATGTTGGATAACTTAGAGAACTATGGCGTAATAAAAATTGAGAAAATGCTTTAAAATTACATTTAAAAATAGATAAATGATCAAAATTATTCAATGCATGAAAAAGTATTGACCACATAAGTAACATAAATATATGACACATCGCCATCGTCACTGTTGACGCGGACGACCGTACGGGTTTATACGGACGTCCCCATAAACACAAATGTCTTGAAAAATCGTGACATCTTCCACATGGTTATGTATATAAATGTATTTTGTGTTTCGTTGACATTGTTGAAATTCATTGTTACTGCATCCGTGCATCTTTGATATCACTTGGCAAATCCATTTTATTAATATGCGCCGTTAATAAAAGCAATTCACCAATGACAATGTAAATGCATTAGGTTGTTAATGGAACAGGATGTTAAACCCTTACGAGCATACTGTTAGTTTTGCTATATCGGGCACGGTGTTAAGGTAACCTCCCAATGGATGAGAACAAAAAACATTGAATAAAAAATGCACTTGTCATTACTGTTTTATACTATGCATTAGCCGACAAAGTCCCACCAGCTCCATTCTTTCAGAACTAATTGCTTATTACATGGTACAAGGACAATACGAGATTTACTATACCGAATGTGCGTATATCGAGGATTAAACCTGAGTATTTCTAAATTGCAGTTCGCATGTCGATAGCATTGTTCTTGAGCAAATCTGCATCGTGCTTGATTAAATCGACATTTTTTATTTAAGTTATAGAACCTGAAGCTTCGGCAGTAAACACATCTATTCAATAATTTCATAGGTTTCTAAAATTTATTTTTCTTGAATAACCGATATATTTGCATTGCAACAATATTATCAAAAAGACATAGCAATCAATAGAAAATAATTCAACTATTGAAAGCCAAAAACTACCGTTATCGTTTAGTAAAAAATATATAATCATATATTCAGAATTGTTTTAACGCGTGGTAAAACAATTTATATTTTAATTGCGTTGTTTTTGTTTTGTGACGCGAAATGACAGAGAATTTCTCACGTATGAAATATACCTTATGTACAACGGTAACTTCGTATTTTAACATGTATCGATATCAAAATCACATTAATCGCATTATATATTTATTCCACATTGTCTAAAGTACACAACCAATCATCTATTGCCTAAAAAGTGTCATAAATCATCTGTTTCCGGGTCATACCCGATTTGCTAGAATTATTCTATGGAGATTTCCATAGAAATATTTTAGTCGAAGAGTGTTTTACAAAAAAAAACTGTTTGTATCATATTTTACATCAGCCCAAATCGACATTAGATTGCAAACTCCAATTTTTCATATTTGAATTATCACACCAAATCCTATTTTGTTTAACCGTTTAAAGGAATTATCACCCAAAATGCGTCTTTTTACATATGTTTGGTATTCATGATCCGTTATGCTGGCTTTATAGTGGATTGTAACCATTAAGAGATAAAATGCTGGCCCAGACTGTCAAATCAATAATGACAACATTTGAGAATTTTCCAATATTCTATTACTTGACATAGACTTTGCTTAGTTCACAGCTACTCTATATTGTGATCTAGATTTTAGATAAAGGACTGAATTAATTTGCACGCTTGACATGTAACTGCTCCTCAGATATTTACATAAATAAAATTACTACAGACAACTGACTCTACTTCTTCCATTGTGCAGCTCGGCCACTCAAGACAGCATCTTGCCGGTGTTGCGGCGAAATAGTTGATTTCTTTTACTCCGCTGAAAAAAGTTGTCACTCCTAGCACAACCCCTCAGCACCCCTTATAAAGAGCATATAGAGAAACGACTACTATTTCACCGCGACAACTATTCCGCTGCAACACCGGCCAATCCACCGGAACATTGTACACCTACAATATTTTTATTTCATTGTATCAGTCTCAATGTTTACCTAATCCTTTTTCCATTTTCAGCTCGGCCAAGAAGCATTTTTGCCTCAACAACTCAACACAGCTTCTTGCTGGTCAACCCTCCAGAACGTTGGACACCTGCAATATCTGTTTTATTGTATTAGCCTCAATGTTTACCCATACGTTTTCCATTTCTTTAGCTCGGCCAAGAAGCAGTTCTGCCTCGACCACCACCCAAGACAGCTTCTTTCCGGTCAACCCCCCTCCCCAATATTGGACACGTTCAATATTTATTTCCTTGTATTGGTCTCACTTTATCATATACACATTTACTTCTTCATTTTCTTTACAGCTCGGCCAAGAAGCAGTTATGCCTCGACCACCACCCAAGACAGCTTCTTGCCGGTCAATCCACCGGAACCGGACATCGTGGACCAATACCGGATGCTGCGAGTTCGAAGCATTTGCCGCTATTGCCAGGACCGGCCGTTCCTGTGCGGCAATTTCGCCGATATGTGTTATGATCTTTAGTTGACTTGATAAGTTTTCAGGCCATGTTTTATGCTTTACCGCAATTTGTTATGATCTCTAATTGACTCGGGTGGTTTTTGATTTATTGTTTGTTTCATGTTTTAATGGTTATTTACTTGTAATGTTCAATAACTGAGTTAAGTTAAGCTATTATAATCGTATCAGAATAACTTGCTAAATTGTGAAGTATTTGTGTGTAACAATAAATAGTCAACAGTGTAAGGGAACGGTTACATTAAATAAGCTATTCTTGTCGTAGCGATGGTACAATCGCTCCTTTTGATTTGATACATAAAGAAAAACTGAAAATAACAAGTGGCGACACGAATAGCTTATTTAAAGTAACCGCTACCACACGTATGCTTATAGACGCTTATCTAAGACAGTGTTTTCTAATCCGTCATTTTTTTCTATAGGAAAGTCTTTTTAGATTATGTTTTCTGAACCATGTTATATGAACCATGTGGTCAATGCTTTACAACAAACAACTTCAAATTATAAAGTATAAAGCAGCGGTTACATTAAAGGCGCGTTTACTCGAAACAGGCCAAGAAAGGTCAAAACGAGTTGGTTATGTTTTTAATACCAATTCCTCTTAAAGAAAAAAAGCGCCTTATTCAAACACACACAATTACGCTTTTTCTTTCAAGTGAAATTGGTATAAAAACCTAACAAAAAAAAAACACCCTTTGAGCTTGTTTTGGCCTGTTTAGAGTGAGCGCTCCTTACAGTAGCTCCTTGGATTGTCATTATTTTTCTTTTTGTTTACAATCGCAAGGAGCAATATCCATGGGGTTGCGATTTCAGAAGCATACAGGAAAACAGTGAAAATCGACGTAGCGACAGGATTGTCGCTTCTTTAATGTAATCGCATCCTAAGGTCTAAATTATGTTACTTGTTTTCCATTGAATGTTTGAAACATTAAAATCAATGTATTAGATTTTTTCTAAAAAATGTGTTAAAATACTAATTCGCTAATAAATGTGACGTCTAAAGGACGTTTTTATTGTCATTCTATAGTAGAGTTATGTGAATATTCTTTTACGCCGAGCGCTTGATTAAAGTTCTTATTAAGCCAGACAAACGTATGGATCTTGGCACCACATTGCTGTTATACACGGCGGCACGGGAAAAAAAGGGAAAAATATATACTGAAGAGTACCCCACGAGCTGTTCCTCAAAAAGGTGTTCCCCACCAAATCTCAGCTGGCTTGGAGATTTTGAGGAAATTCTTTCTAGCTTGGAGATTTTCGAAGTTTGAGAAACACCTTTTTTGATAAATTTCTTTATTTTTGATAATTTATGAAAATAATTAATTGCACATCAATTGTAATTGCTTACAATTGTCTTATAACCAGTTATTCGTTTTTCACAATATGTGATTTAGTTATATTCAACAATTTAATGTTTGCAAAAGGTGTTCCTTTTCTGCTCCAAGCTGGCTAGAAAAGGAGGAACAGCTCAGCTGGCTTGGAAAAAAGGAACACCTTTTTGCAAAACAATTATGTCCAAAAAAGTGTATTTTGTTGTGGTTCGTCTTCAAAAAGTTGTTTTAAGTTGATTAAACCACTTTTTGAAAAATGGGTGGTGGGGTGCCCTTCTATACTTGAACAATAGACTTCGTGTTGGTGTTATCGAACGTCTTGCCGAGTCGGTTGTAACTCTCAGCATTTAAAGAATTATTTAAATATAGATGACAAATAAATGTAGCCGTCTCGAATAGAATAGCTAGTTGGTCGATTTAGTTAAAAAAATATGACTTTATTTTCAATTTGTGTTACATAATTATTGAAAAAGAATAATAAGGATGATATAATTATTCATTGTACAATCATGTTGTTTATTGTATGGTTTTTTAAATATATAACTATTCTGACGGGTAAGATATGCTTAAGAAAATATTGATTATATTTACTATCATTATTTATGTGGAATGAGATAAAAAATAAGAGGTTGTTATTGGGTTCTAATGTAGTTGTATGGCGATAAATGATGCTTTTATTAATGTAAAGTAATTTTTACAAAAAAAAAATGAAATTCTTATGATGGGTGATCCTATACATAAATGTATATGGACATTTAATTTTGTTAAAATGATTCAATATATTGTACTTGGTTTAGCTCTCTAAACATAATGAAATGAAGGCAAGTTCAAATATGAATCCTGTGATGTAGGAAAATGTCGCAGCCATTTTGCCTTGCAATTAATATACTCTTTCTTTTGTTATTTTGAATATATTTCGTATATTATTTGACATTTTAAAATGACATTATAAATAAAAAATACTAAGCTTGATATCAATTGGAGTATATTTAAAAATAAAATGTTGTTATTTTGCATTGCATATGGGTTTCTATTCATTTTGTTGAATCACCACAATTATACATAGATTTTAACGAAAATAAACAGCGAAAAACAAAGTCATGAATTATATACTTTGATTACAATTACATCAATAGTTTGTCATATCGGGAGGGCGAATAGGCTCGATCAATTTCCGTAAGAGAAGATTGAATTCAACTTATTTAATTTGTTTGACGATGATCTAGCTTTGAACAGATATAAGTATAGTGTATATCACAACCAACCAATGCTGTTAAAACTGCCACTTAGAATCTAAGCCGTGACGTTCTTGAAAATGTTTAACATAATACATGTATATATAGTCTATTTAATTAATATCCTAAATAAAAAATAATAAAAGCTCATAATTCTGGGTGGACAGAAGGGATAAACTACGATTTTTATACAAATGTGGCTTCAAGTTTGAAGAGCAAAATGTGTGTTTTTAGCTTTGTTTACGGAGAAGGTGAACGCGTCCTTACAAAAGTACATGTATATTTCGTCAAAAAATATCAATTGCCGATGTTAAATTCAGATTTTCATAGACACTTCATCAATTTTATCAATCTAAAATACACGTTATAATCATTATATTTATTGCACAAATAAAGACATTGCTTCAACCTCGTTTTTTAATTTATGGTTTTGCCTCACTTCCGTTAAAGACATATAATTATGCAATATCTTAAATTACCCTACATTATGTTGCATCGCAAGCTACAATGCAATGACATCTATTTTTATCTATTAACATGAACTTTATGTGAGCGTGTATGGTCATATTGGGGGATTGGACACTTCGTCCCCTACCACTTCGGCCCCTGCCACTTCGGCCCCTTCGGCCCCTTTTGGAAAAGACACTTCGGCCCCTCGTCAAGACACTTCGGCCCCTTATGAAAAGACACTTCGGCCCCTAGCAAAAGACACTTCGGCCCCTAGCAAAAGACACTTCGGCCCCTATTTTTGTGGGCCTTACCACTTCGGCCTCTTGGTAAAAATGTTCTTTAAACTATCAAAATTGTGAATAATTCTTAAACAAATGATGAAGAGGAATTTAAATATTGTGAAAACGAGTGCATTCGCTTATGAACTGTGATTTGTGCAGCTCATTAATATATAATGGTACACTTCAAAAAAATCTTATTTTCGCACTATATTTGTATTCATATACACATTAGGTTATGATCAAAAATA
>LQRL01148025.1:68858-85614 GCA_001703475.1 Hydroides elegans | reverse complement strand
CCTTCAACGAGCACATATTTGAAAAACATAACGCCATCCTAAACGAAACACCAAGCTGTGACGGGTGTATAGACCCGTGTTCGTGGAAACCATGGTATGTACCACCTAAACCGAAAATCATAAACAAGCTGATAGTATCAAGGAATACGTTCCGTGAAGCTCGGGGTTTTACTGATAATGTGGGCCCGTCCACTGCGTCAATGAACATGGTCTTAATGAACCAAATGTATGATCACGTGATTTTTAAAGAATACAATGCATCGTTCACACCAATACAGCACCGTCGTTTATCCATCTATAATTACATGAACGGCGGTGGACCTGGTATCGTTACTTTCATACTGAGCTGGACATCAAATATCAAATCATCTAGTCAACGGTTTAACCAAACATATTTAACCCAGGTGCTTCCTTTGAAACATTATTATAACTGTGTTGTATCGCCACGCGTTCGTGCAAAAGGAGGATGGAGAGCTTTAGCTGGTTCCATGGATATTAATTTATGTACCTCACAATGTCATTTGAATTTAAACGAGTTGCGAAAACCCTCAAAAGTGCCAGCGACTCTTTTACTCACCGAATATACGAGACGTACATATCCGCAAACGTGCAAGGATCTCACAATGGGATACATCAATCTGAACAACCAATCCAGATATGTATATGATCGAGACAAACTCAATTTGGATATAATGGCAGCATTGGATATTGTATATATAGGTGGTATCGTGTCAGAACTTGGCAATATATACACGAATAATTTCCAAATTCTCAGATCCTTCACAACTGTAATGCAGCACAATGTTCGGCAACTAGTCAACCACGATTGTGTCAATGATTCTCATGCAACTAATGTAAATGAAGTTTTTGTTCTAACTGAAGGGCCAGATGATTTTAATTTCTTTCATTTCTTCATTGAAAAACTAACCCGCGTAGCCACATTTATTCCTTTTTTGAAGCAAAGGCCAAACATACCTATTCATATTAATTCCAATTCAGTTAATCAAACTAGGTATTGGATGAAAGTATATGGGTTGAACAATCCTATTATATCAGGGTTGGTGAGAGCTCAAGTCATTTACCTTCCGCACGGTGGAAACACGCATAATCCTCATTTACCATCCGTTCAAATTGTATCGCATATAATGCACTCCTATATCAAAGACACACTGCTCCACAACGCACCCGATTATGCCAAACCATTAATACTGCTGATCAAACGCAAGAAACGCGCTCTTACAAACCATGAGGATGTTCTCAAAATCCTGAAAGAAAACATTGACAGTTCAAAATATGACATCGCGATTTTCGATGATGAAGATCTACCGAGCAAAGATGAAATAATGCTACTGTTTTACAGAGCCAGACTAATTATCGCACCCCATGGGGCCGGATTATCAAATATCATATTTTCGCAACCAGGGACAACCATCATTGAGGTACATTGTACAAACCAAATTCGTGTGGCCTTTCGCATGTTGTCGCTAAGGCTGGGGATGCGTTACTATGGAACTATGACAACAGCACAGGGTGCACTGTCGCCAAGGTGTAATAAGGAAGGAGTAACAATAGATATGATTGAATTTAAAAGGGTGCTATTTTCAATATCTCAATATTTATATGAGTAGGTTATGTATCTGTATTTGCAAATGTTGCATGCCATTGTTTAAAGATTTAGTTTGAGCAAATGTTGTTGAACAAACGGACCCGAGTGTGCTTGTATTGGTGCTTATTTATCAATTTTATGTTAAATACTGGTTTGTTCATGGATTCCATCCACATTATTGAAGATCGTTTCATTTTAATTTCACATTTAATCTCGAATTGTAATCAATATAAGTAATATTATGGTTATGTTCAATAATGACATTTTAGATGCTCCACAAATTTTAAACATTATTGATTTTATTTTAACCTTTATGTTTTTAGTTAAACTCATACACATTTCAAACAGTCGAAAAATAAAACGATGTTACTTTATGTAAAAAAAACTGCTTAGTACATGTAACTACATTTGAATTTCATTTTTTAAATATTCTTTTTGTGTCTCAAAGTAGAATTGTATTCAATACAGATTTCATAAAAAAGTATCCAACGTTTTTCCACGTCTTCTGTTTATATATTTTTTCGAATTCTGTCCGAAAAGCGAGATATCGACGTTAACGTACTGATTATTATCGGGAAGCCTTGTAATATGTCAAACGTGGCATCAAAAGCGCTCGAATTGAGTCTTCTAAATGGAATTCATGTAAAAATCGATTCACGGATTTTGATTGAATAACATTTTGACAAGCATGTGATTGATAGTTTTGAGTATTTCTACGAAATAAGAATATTAGGATAAATTTCGATCGGTTTAAGCATGGGCTTGGTTTATTAAAGAATATTATTTGGAAATTTAAGGCTTTGTGTTGAATATTATTTTTTGTAGAACTATCAATTTATGACGTTATGTAACGTAAAATGAAAGTTTTATAGTTTTATACATGTATATAATGTTTGCTATCCATGTGAGAAAAAATTGCCGAAATGTGCTTGGAATAAATAAAAGAATAAACAATGATCCATTTGATTTTCATTTCACGATTTTCATTTGATAGATATTGTGTGATCTTACGATATTAGTTGGATACCATTCAGAATAAGTATAGTCTAATTTCAAATATAAAAACAACACAATCTAACAATGAACCCGATAGCGAGAAAAATCAAAACAGCAATCAAATTTCTTGTTTTGCCTTTTGTTCTATATTTGATACTCATTTATGGGTTTCATGGATATGTCGATTTTTATAAGCAATTGTTGCAGCGGGATTCTGTTGATACATTTGAACTCACCAGATTGGATATGGACCTTGTGAATGAAACATCAATAGTAAACAATACCGAATTAACAAATTATAATATAAATGAAACATCAAATGAAACCAACCATTTAAATGAGACAATTCCGAGTAATGTGAATGATGCCTTGCCGAGTGAAAAGCAGGATATAAAAACGGTGAATATAACCCTACCGTCAAATAGGCCAAAATACATGTACATTAAAAACGAACAAAATAACATTTTTGGGATATTCATTGAAAACACTGATCTTCAGGAAAAGATCAAAATATTCAATTTTGCGATAATGGAACTTATGACAAAGTTAGGAAACATATCGGACTCTGGCAAAACCGACGAAACGCGACTCACATTTTCAGTAAAGCAATGCATGAACACCAAATTCAAAACCATCATAGGCCTGGATAGTACCAATACACATAGAGATGACGGTTCCGAACGCCTCAAATTACACAATGTCATCACTTTCAATCTCTCCTGGCGCAAGGGTCCCGCATCACCTTGGCCTGACCGACATGATTCCAATATCAGACTACCACGTGATATATTCTATCGCTGCGTCGAAGGAAAGAGTATGACGGATCTAGGAGGATACGCAGAAACGCTAACGTATGTGACGCTTGATATATGTAACCATACGTGTACCCCTGATAAATCTCATTGGCTAGCGCAAACGCCTCAACGGCAACCGATATTGAGCGCCGATTATATGAACCCCTCAACTGGTGTCAGATGTTCCCAGGTAACCAACACCAACGCACAATATGTGTCACGTGACATTGTGACGTCAGTGCATGTTGTCACGGGTAATGACAATGGCGTTATCGTACATAGAAACGGAGGCGTTTACCTAACAACGGGCCAAGTGGTGTTCTCGCATTGTTGCGAACGCAAACCCATTCATACGCAAGTACAATTCAAAGAATGCGAAACACTACAATCCAATGGCGCCTTAGAACATTGTGATGAAATATTCGTTCTAACGCAAGTTCATGCAATGGGAAATTTTTACCACGTGCTCATTGAACATTTACCGCGAGCCATGCCTTTTATACATTTTCTCCAATTAAGACGCGATATATGTTTGCATATACCGCAAGTAGGCAGAAGCCGGTTGGCGCAAACCATATTAAAGACATATGGTTTAGAGAATAGATTAGTGCATCATCATTGTTCTGCAAAGGTAGTTTATGTGCCTCATGGTGGAGGTTGTCACCAGGGCAACCTAGTTAATTTACAATTATTAACCGAATTAAATTCGCAATATATACAAACATTACCACAAGCACAGCTACATACCAGACCCACGGCCATTTTAATAAAGCGCTCGCGACGGTCCATAATCAATCACGACGCTGTAGAATTGGAGATGCAAGCATTTTCAAAAAGAAACGCCATCGATTTCGTTCTTTTTGACGACAAAGAACTGCCGTCCTTTCAAGACACGATGATTCTTTTCAGTCGCGCATTAATCGTTGTCGGTGGACATGGGGCCGGATTATCAAGCATGGTGTTTTGCAAACCTGGGACCGTAATCATCGAAATCCAGTGTCACACCCTGGCTAAACCTTGTTATAGGAATGTAGCGGCGAAGCTTGGGTTGAGATTTTTTAGTACAATGTCTACGATAATACGGGCCCCGGATGCCCCACCAAGTCAGCACTGCAACGCGGATGGGCTTGAAGTGGATATGTCGGAATTTATAGAAGTCTTGAACTTTATCAGCGATCATTTTAAAGAATTATACTATTATCGTTGATATGTTGTTAGATTGTTTACTGCCAATGATTTTAAGAATTTTATCTAATAAATCGGTGAATTTGAAAAATAAAACATGAAATCTAACACCACATGTATTTGTTTCTGAAGACCTTTTACACAGAATTATAGCAGATTTAAATAGATTACACAGAGACATATATGTTTATTTTATAAAATTTGAAGTATATATAATAATGTTGAAAAGGAACTCACCATCAACTATGAAACCTTTCTAGGAAATCTTAAATGATATCTACATATTTTCTTAACCTTTATGAGAATGTTACTCATTATCTAAATCATATAAAATTGTCACTTATAAATGCTTAACTTATACTGCATATTGAAATTAATTGCATATAATCATTCCAGTATTTAAACGAAATGAGATAATATCCGACGCAATATTAAAATCATATCATAATTGTGTCATATCTAAACATATCAAATATACATCATATATAAATCATATCTAAAATCATATCTTACATGACTCAAAGCCCTGTGCTAGATTTGAAATAAAAACTATATAGTTCATTTAGCTACATTTTACAACAATATAACCAGGCTGTATGTTTTTAAAAATAATTGTATATGATCATCCACTAGACATAATAAGTTCATAAATTAAAGTTTTAGAAATTCTCAAATTGGTGTTCAAAGCGCGTTTTGGCGCTAGCTGAGGTTTTAAGACTGATTATCTAAGAACATCCTCTAATCCTTTAATTCATAATTTAAAGTTTTAAAAGTTCTCAAAATGGTGTTCGAATCTCGTTTTGGCGCTTGCAGAATAGCAGGCCTTTTGTACGCCTTTGGTCAGACCCGGTGGTCCACAGCTGAAGACGCCTACTTTGCGAACCTTAAAAAGTAAAATAAGAAGACACATCTTAAAAGGACATGGTCATTTGAGTTTTAAAAAAATACAAAACAATAACCTACAATGCTTGCTTCAATAACATAATATATCAATGGCTTAGGGCTTAGTTACACTTGGGGCGTTTAACTAGAGCTACTCACGAGCTACCAATGTGGCGAGACCCTTATACATGTACCTACTTGTTTGAATAATTATCCGGAACATCATGGGATTGTTCTATCCCATTTCATTGCTGAATTGAATATATTGTTTCACTTTGTTATGTTGCAACACATCGTTTTTTTTATTTCAATTTGACCAATAATTTGTTCAATTGAATATTACAAATTCAGAA
Source organism: Hydroides elegans (assembly GCA_001703475.1). Classification (NCBI taxonomy): domain Eukaryota; kingdom Metazoa; phylum Annelida; class Polychaeta; order Sabellida; family Serpulidae; genus Hydroides; species Hydroides elegans. Next base: position 79,798 of record LQRL01148025.1, on the reverse strand, counting down.
TATCATGAAATCCTCTCACCCTTGGATGTTTATCCCTCACTGCCTCGAGAATATTCTCGAAGTTGGGTCTTCCGAAATGCGTGGTTGCCGCGAGACCAGTGAACATACTGCGACCGGCCATTTTCTGGAAATGCTCCTCACAAAGATACTGCATAGGAATAAGGATTTACAAGAATATTGAAAACCAGGACAATACACAAAAGATGTGACTGCTAGCCTACCAGTATTAGTTGTTATTAAAAGCATTTGTATTTTTGTCATGTACTAAAAGTTTGTTCCTACATTTGAATTTGTGAAGATGTCCTCACACAGACACTACGCATAGGAATCAAATGAATGATCACATAGTTAGAGGGAAGTTTATACGTAAAGTGAATGCTCATTCGATTAATATAGATAATTAGATAATGCAAAAATAAGAGACCTAATCATTATTGCAAAATGTCTCAATGCACGAATGATTGGCATCCTTTGGATTATCTAGAATTATATTGTAGATGTTCCGACAAAAAAATGCGATAACTTTAAACTGTTAAAAAATTGCATCAAATATGACCGCAAATTGTACGCTACACATGCCCAATAGCATGATACAAATACTAACAATAAGTACAAACTTACAAGAGCGAAATCAGATCATTAATTACAATTAATACGCATCCATGAGATGATAATCATATCACTGATTCTTGGAATATTTGTTTTTTTTTTATGCGACAACTCACCAGCATTGTGGTACGCAGGTCGAACTCATGGAACATCTGCGTGATAAAGATATGTGTCTCCACAATGGACTTGACATCTCGCTCTTCCACCTTCTTCAGGATATCGATGAACCACTCGAAATGCTTTTGGGATGCCGTCACCCAAACGAAGTAGAGCTATGGTGAAATATTGAAATGAATTATTAAACAATTTTAAACTGAGGAGACCATTATGTGAGGGAGCACTCGAAGTGCTTCTGGGATGCCGTGACCCACACGAAGTAGAGCTGAAAAGATAAAATATTAAAACACTGTTGCTGTTAAAAGATGTGATCTCTATAGCACATACGAATTTTGATTAAAAAAAAAACGAAATATTTATTGGGATATTGTCGAAGACTTATTTAAACATTTACTGTTGACAAAAGAAAAACAAATCATATAATAAAATAAACGTTAAATTTAACTATATTAATACAGGGGCTCCGTGCAACAATGTGTTAAGTCAACTTAACATGTTTCGCTGAAATGTTTTGCAAATGTCACATGATTATAGATACATGTGATATACTTGAATAAAGCTACGAAATCAATGCGATCATAATTATATTATCGTTTGGCCACTTGTTAATCCTTATATAAATGACCAATGTCAAAGCATCCAATGCCCTCTTTCTGAAAACGTCAATTTCGGACTTAATACATTGTTGCACGGAGCCTTTCAATTGGTAGTTGACATAAATCGTTATTAGTTAATATATGCGATTAAAACAACTACAATATTACCTTCTTGCACTTGACCCTAAACGTGTTCTTAATCGATGTCATATGCACGAAATCCTTCAATATCGACGCATACGGAGTCACTCCGATTCCTCCGCCAACCAAAACGGACACTTCGTATTTGAACCAGTCCTGCTGGCCAGCGCCGTAAGGGCCGTCTATGTAAGCCTACAGTCAAATAAAACAAAAGAAAATATCATTTGTGAAATTGATGTTTATGGCCATTGAATATCTAAAATATATAACGTTACAACCAGTATAAAGTATAATAATGAGGAACAAAGATGACAAGTAAAATGTTCATTCTATAGTCACTAAAAGCTATTTCGTTATTTGGCCCATACGAAAGACATCATGGCGTTTGTTCTACCACTCAACAGTAGTCGAACGGACTTGGTCGTGGCGTTATAACTACGTCAACGATAATTAGAACGCCGAGATAACTTTTATATGGGCTCAAAATTAAACAATTCTAGACGTTTCTCTGCGTTGTTGCCGAGTGTATCATATCATGTCTAATCAGATGGTTGTATAATGGTTTTAAGATTTTGTTCATATCAAATATGCACAATATAATTAAAACAAGAATAGATATGCTCTTAGAGCATACATCCGATTTCTTTTATTTTGATTATAAGAGAATCCTTAAAAGCTTCATTTAAAATTTCGGATTCAATGCAATTATTGCATTATGTTAAATTAAATAGTGAATATATTTGCATTTGCAAGAATAGGTCATTGAATCCAAAATTCAAACACAAGTGATTGTTTTCTCTATTTTCCAAATTTCAAAAAGGCCTTTTGTTTTCCATCCTCTTGCAACGATACTCAATATTTCTTTTCGTTAGGATGATAAAGAACAGGGCTCAAATTGAGCATTATTATTGCAGCACATTTTTAGTTCTAAAAATAGTCACTACACCATGCCTCATGTCAGTGAATAATTACCTTACATGCATATTGACTAATAGCAGCTTTCGCTTGCTGTAAGCCCCTCCCACTTGCCATGAATAAGGGGCAGCTACTCTATGGGTTCAGTGTGGGTGATTGACAGTTGAAGATTTTCAGTGTTTGCAGAAATGTCAATAGGAACCACTCATTTTTTTCTCCATAGGATTTTGTAAACATCAAATATTTCACAAACTATGTTACATATCATATCAAAATCCAGACAATTATAAACTATACATCGTCAATAATAAGTGTGTACCATTTTAATCCCGTTTAGAAGTTTTAAAGAGTAAGTTATGGTGTGCACAAAAGTTTGTTGTCTAAAATCGAACGAAAATATAATCTGATTTTTTTTTCGTAAACGAAAAGAAATCAGATAAAAATAAGGTGCTATGAAATTAATGAATCAAAAACAAATAACAAACAAGAAAAACAATCCAGGGCAGTGATATCGGTTTTTGTGGACAAATGCAATTCATTATTTTTTTGCAAAAAACAACGATAATTGGCGTCAGGACAGAGCATTTACCAAATGACATCCTAAATTGTATGTGGGTACCGTGCCGAAGAAATGATCAATTGATGTTATTGAACATGTACAAATAGTGAATAGCGAGTAAAACGTCAAAAGTCATTTCAATTTGTCTTTGAAATAGTTACAATATGAGATGCCACTTCAAAAGCAATTCAAATGATGGAAATATCTTTTAATATGGGAAAACACACAAAAAATAACAAAACGTACTGTTGGAAATGGTCTATTGATGAGTTCTTTTGGGTCGAAAACGGTCCTTATATTGTGTGTCCATGGTCCAACAGCTCTGAAATCAAAGCAAGCAGAATCAGAATAAACAATAGTTACACAGAACATAAATTTAATTATCAAAGCAATATGTTGATGTGTTTCATAACTTTCTATATCAACACATAAAAGATGAAACGATTAAAATTTTATGCACGAATTCTATATTACATAAGCTGGATATACCCTTTTTATGCGGCTTCATTTAATTCACATTTAACAAAACCACCCCACAACAATACATTTCAAATTTGTTCGCAAAATATTCCATTTTAGGCGCGATCACGTAACCAAATAATCGAAAATTAAAGCTCCAAGGTCACTTTTGTATGAAGCATAGCAATTTGTACCTTTTGTTGACGCAAAATACAGTCTTATGTTTTGCATTACTTTCGACATTTTTAGCGTGAACGCGGCCTTACTGACCTGATATGGACCGACAGACTGTCCTCGTGCGGGGAGCTAGTCAATGTAAACGCATGGTACTCTTCTCTTCCCAAAGACTCAACAGCCAGGCGAACCCACTGGCCAGACATGTACTCGAAGTTGTGAGGCCGCTTGAACTCGATCAGGGTCACATCTGAAAATGGAATTGAAAATTGGGTTAATATATTCAGGAGCGGGTATATATTAGGAAGGGTACCGGCTTAAAGCAAAATCTTCGTGTTCCGTTTTGCTTATGCCTATAACATTTGCTCACGTCCGGTTCCATAATGATTAAATCTCCGCCTTATATATTGAAAATCATCATATAAGATTACCCTGTTTAAAACGCGACCATGCTAAAGTAAATCAAATAACGATCATGAGCTTAGAAACCCCTGATTGACCATTTACCCGAGGGCAGTAGTTCGGCGTCAATGCCCTTGATCTCTCGCTTCTGTCTCGCCAAGGACACGGTTTCGTCGACACCGAAGATCATATTATAAGAAACTAATTAAAAATCCAATCACGGCCTCTAGTGACCTTGAAACCGTCTAATTGACCTTCACCTGATGGCAGTAGTTCGGCGTCAATGACCTTGATCTCTCGCTTCTGCCTCGCCAAGGACACCGTTTTATCGACGGCGAAGATCATTGCGGGGCCGATGAAGTAGTACCAGAACATCGGGTCCTAATATATGGAATTTAAAGAAATTTAATTTTCATATTCCATTCATTAAACAAGAAATGAAAAATGCATAAGCTTTTGCACCAGAGCATACGGCGAGTAAATGTGTTCCTCTGATTTGTTATTATAATTATTATGTGCATTGACATTGATTTTCAGACCGATAATCATTTGTAGCATATAGTGTTAAATATTGTTCAAATTATATTTGGATGTTTTGAATGCTAATGATAAAATTATTTAACGGCTTATTACACAAAGCTTGAACCAAATAAGCTAAAAAAAAATAAATAATCCTCCACTATACCAAAGACTTTTGAATAGCGATTGCTTTCATGAAAAAAATATAGACACCCATATAAATGGAATGCATCTATATATAAAAGCAGCTCAATTAAACTGTTTCTATCTTTTGCATATTTACCTGGATGATCCTGGAACATCCATGCAGCAATATCAGGAAATACAATATATAAATGAGTTTATGTGTAATCCAAAATGCATTGAAGATGTGTTTTCTTGAGGTCTGTGTGGCGAAGACGTAGATGATGGCCAGGGTGCATACGAGGAACACTCCAGTCATACCTGTGCAAAATTATATATTCAAATAAAAATCCCGAGAGAGCAGAAAATGCAATCTGAAACAGTGTACTTAAAAAAGTAAGAGGAAGTTTTAGATAGACTCTATTCTGGCCGTATATCTAATGAATATAATCTAGATATACGGTTTATTAATCAAACTAAGTTTTGACTAAAGAAAACAAGAACCATAGCTTTATTCAGTCTTACGATTGTACAGGTTACCAGTTTCATTATATTATCCTTGTTCATAAAAAAAATAATGTACACATGAGATGAGATATTTGGGCATACCGACGAGATTGCCAAAGAGCCAGAACCCGATCTTGGGGAGGAAGTCGTCCTTCAAATAGACTTCGCTGAAGATGCAAAGGTATTCGACGGGTTGGGTTGCGATGTTGTAGAAGTTGAAGCAATAACCAACCACGTGCATTGCTGCAAAGAAAATCATTTATTTTTATACTTGGTTTTATCGCTATGAATTTCATTTTGCTCATCACCGCATGCAAATGATCACTGAATATGTATGTGATGATAGGTTTATGTACATAAGAATGTTTGCATTGAAAGGCCGTATAGTAATTCCACGCAATAATGGTTCTAGGTATAATAAGGCAGAAATATTTTTCAGATCCATCAATAAGGTCAGAGCCAAAGTAAGATTCTACCTATTAGCCATATACATATCATAGAAACAATAAAGTTCGCTAACAACTGGTGTGGGTCAACGAAATATGTATTGGCAAAAGGTAGGCATACTCTTTTATCGCTGTTTTAACCACTACAGCGCATCACCAACACAGGAACTGGTAGGTTAATATGGATAGAAAGTTTACAGTTTAAGTTTAAAGTGTAGCGGTTTTCGAAGAAAAACGGTTATTGATGGATATAATTAAACATTTTATAAAAGCGACGCAAATCACTGGTTGCTCTCTATCATTCATAAGCTCCCAGTCTAAGTAAGATTCTACTGATTGTTCAAATAAGATGTTTCGAAAAAAACTTCCGTTACAATTTCACAATGAATGACTAAGCTATATAGTGCAGGAAAATAATACTTACCACTAAACAGCAGCGCCGTATAGGCCACCAGCTTATGAAACGTGACGTGCGAATCAAACGGCACGTACAAATTGATAAACGTGCCCCTTAACAAAGTGATCGTATTGCGACACATTGTCAACAACAGGAGCGAAAACGTGAAACTGATGACTGCGGCCGAACCACGTGTGATGCTGACGCCACTTCCGGTGATCGAACGGTAGCCTTTGTGCTCAGTTTCAACCTCGTAATCTGGAAAAGAGGTGGAACAATATCGACTTAACGCGCGTTAGTCCATTGTGATATATAATCCTATTTGGTAAATAGATAAGTAAAAGTTGACACCATTACCCGTGATAGAGCTATAGCCCATTTTTCCGTCTCCACTTTGTAATCAGGAAAACAGGTAAAGGTTACAAAGTCTAGGTCGAATCGAAACATGTTTCAATGGTTTCGATGAGGAAGCTCAGTTTGTTACTAGTTGGTCCTTTTTTTTTTGAAACACGGAATAGAGAACCATGATAAATGTTGTCATTTTAAAATGAGATTTAAGACAAAACCCCATAGAAATATATGACACGACAATCAATAAACTTACGAAAGAACCTCTCAGCATAGATAGCCACACAAGCACAATAAAACAGCAGCAAATAAAATATATGTTGTCGGTGGTTCTCAATGAAATGCGTGGCCTTGTGACACAAAATGGCCGCTTTGCTCTGATGGTTGGGCGTTTGTTCGGTGATGTTCTGTCGGTGGGTTAAGGTTGATGGGCCAGCTTCCGGTTGAGAAGAACGGGAGGTGGTGGCACCCTTGTCGATGGTCGTACTATTAAAATATAAAGAGAGAAGGATTAAAAATTGATTAACATGATGAAGTTCTATCAATACCAGTGAAGGGAAGTTTTTGATGGTGTGGTTAGGATATACTGTCGGATCACGGACCTGCTGTGCCTTTTGTCGATAGTTGTCATGTGAAACACTAGTTCGAATAGATTTCTTTCAGTATTAGTGAGCGATTAGTTATGTATTGATAGTTGGTGAGGGGACTTGTTTGAGTCGGAATGATTGCAAATGAAATATCAAATGTCATCAAACGGTCGAAAGCCTAGATAATTTTCATTTGCAACAACTATATTCGCTTTATATTCAATCCGTCCTTTGACACTTTTAACACAGAAATGTTGATACAACCATTGCGTAAAGAAAAAAAAACACAACTATACATAGTTAGAGTCTACCTCTTTTGCAGCTTCGCTTTTGGCACACAAATCTTCGTTCCTAAAATAAAAATAACAATCGCATTTATGACAAAAGAAAACTGTGTTTATTTTTATGATTCTCGCGCAAGATGTTATATCGGTGTGGGTATTTATATCTTAGTGTTTATCCATTTGTTATACTTTAAATGACGTTTTCTGAAAAAAAAGCAAATATACATGTAATTGTACCTTTGAAATCCAAACACACATCCCACACATAATCCAACTTCCCGGCCAACGTGTCCCTGAAATCCTCAAACTTGAGCGACATCCTCCGATTGGAACTGGCCTGTGTGAACATCTTGGAGACCAGTCCTTCTATCTCTTCTGGTTTCAGTTTGGCATTCGCTATGTCCATCATGGATCTAGGGAGGCATTTGGATTTTTACATGAAACGAAATTATTTGTATTTGATGAATTGTCATACACAAGAATATATACCTTAGCCACTAACATGTTTACAGAATATAGCAGTCGGTTTTTCATGAGAACACAATATACAACATTACATATTTCTTCAAAACTTGGATTAATATTTGAATATAAATCTACGAATATGGAACTATTTAACAAATCCAAACAATATAAAAACATTGTTATAAGAGGATTCTCACTTGACCATGGCGGTGACTTCAGTTTTACTCAGGGTTCCACTTTTATCAACGTCATACATGGTGAACAACAATCGCATTTTGTCTTCACAAGAACCTGAACAATATCATTGGTAAATATAATTAGAATTGCACAATCGGCGTTTATTTCATTATAGACTACGGCTAGACAAAATAGTTGTTGTTTCTAGATGTTCACAGTGTGGGTAAAGCGTTTAAAGGTGGACATTCACATACGTTCTTATGTGAAATGTACACGTATTTGTGAACATCCTTCAGGGTAAAAATCAGGACAACATCCCGGTTGTTTAGTTTGAATAATAACATTAACATATTTAAATTTAAACATGGTCGCTGATCATGGCTATAGAAGAACTTAGAATGGTCGGTTATCGGATTGCCTTTGCGTCATATCATACAATTTTGAATATGCCATGTTTATTTCCAATAAATCCTACCTTTAGTAAAAAGTAGAACAGCGTAGAGAAGTTCCCGAAAGGAGATGTAACCATTTTGATCCCGATCAATGATGGAAAACATTTGATTGACGAAGAGCGAGTCTTGCTTCAGAGCCAGGGCTTCCGCAAACTCACACTGTTTGGAAAAAGGTAAGACTGTTTGTTACAATTTGAGGAAGCCTGTGTATGAGGGCACTCAACGATTTATTTTTTCTTATATTCATGAAAATGTTTATTCTGAAGTTCCAAGCAAGGAACGCAGAAAAGCTACTGCAAGCAAATTAAAAATCTCCTACCAGAATAAAGATTTCAAGAAATCAAATGTGTATGAGGTTATTCTTTCACAGATTCGTTAACAGAGACTTAATTTAGATATAGCTGCATATGTTGATATATTTACAAACATAATCCTAGAGTAAAATAAGTGTTTCGAAAAAAAACTTTGTTCTGTTCTGGAAAAGTTGCAAGCAAGGAAGAACTGCTACAAGAATAAACATTCGCCCGAATAAATCGTTGAGTGCCCCTCTGTGTATGACATAAATAGCATTCTGTTATGTAAAATAAATACACCAATCATTTGGATATATAGATAATTAGATATATCTTTTTAAAATTGAAACCCCTTAACAATTAACATTTAAGAAAACAATTATCATATTTAAAGAGCTACTGTTTTACTAACAGAAGCTTATGCACTATACATCCATAATACACGTGATGAAATTATATACAAAAATATGATGAGACATCTCGTCTAGACAGAAATATTTACTCGCGACAGTTCACAGCTGACGATTTCCTTGCACTGGTTAATCTGGAGTTCCTCGGTTGGTTGCAACTCTTTCAGGTTGTAAGCCTAGTTTAAGTAACAAAAACAAGCAGAAGCGTATCATGTCATTAAATTAAAGTGCTAATACCAGAAACTCAACCGTCAATAATTGACTGAAAACTCTATAACTAAAATGCGTTCTTTGATAGGTATATTCAAACTATTTAAAATGATAAAGACATGAGAACCCATATATTGACAATTTCTCCAATCTTCAAATTAACTAATCATTGAATAATTAAATATAATAATATACATGTATACCAAAATACACTTTATCCAACTCACCTCAGCATAAATACTCCTAAAGAACTTCAACAACAGCTTATGCCTCTTGGCTTTGGTCACCGCCTTCTCATAAATGTAATCATGCGTGCAATTGTGTCGATGCAGCGGTTTATTCGCGAGTGTGGCCAGGGTCTCGAAATTCTGAAGCACGCCCTGCGTTTCAACCTCCGTGTCGGTAAGGAGGACCTAGGCGAAAGAAGGCAGTTAAGGGGTGATAAATTACATTGACATATGGTTTTACCTTATTTTGGCTGAACGTCAAGAATCCCAACATTCGGAAAAAAGTTATCATTGTTAAACTAATGAAAATGTTAATCAAGTTATACGTATTTAAAGTTAAGAAATGGCATATCTTGATGTAAACATATACATGGAATTCCTAGCAACCACAATAAATGCTAACTTGGCAACGGATTGAATGATTGTTGTGTTTATACCAGATCGTATTCCTTGGGCAGATGAAGCAAGATGGCACTGCTACTGCGATTGGATGCAACCCATACGGCGATGGTCTCCTGCCGACTGAACTCCACAAAGCGGGTCTAGGATGAAACAAAAATACAATTATATTATATTGAAAAAAAAGACACAATTAGACATTATTTTAAAAACGATTCACTAAAGAAATATTGGTGATGAACCAATTTAATCAAACTATTTTTTGAGTTTATGATTCCATGACAATTGGTATAAAGACAGCAAAAACCAATGTTGGTAACGACTATTTTTAATGTTCTGTGCAACATTGTGTTAAGTCTGAAATCGACGTTTTGAGAAAAGAAGCATTGAATGTTTTTAATTTGGTTATTTATATAAGGATTAACCAGTGGTTAAAGAATGAAATTCTAATGATAGCTTTGATTTCATAGCATCATTTAAGTATATAACATTGATCTATGATCATATGACACTTTGCGATACATGTTCGCAAAACATGTTGTGTACTTAACACATTGTATACATTAAAATAAGTAGAGTGGTAACATACCACTCTGTCGTCACGAATCAAAACGAGGCGACGCAGTTCGTTGTCAACGCCAACTGTGACGTCATTCATAGGAGTTTTGGATCCTTGCCATTCATTCGCTGTCCAACAACAACGTACATATTATTTATATGATTATAGGTCATTGGCGGTTCCCAATTAATTAAATTATTCAATCACAAATACCACAAGAGTAAATTACAATTTTGGTTTGTTATTAAGGCATTTTTATGTCAACAATTATATATTTTACGTTGGTAACGGTGCAATTCTAAAATAAGCTTTTTTTCAAATCGCATCAACAACCGAAATATGCATGATATGAATGTAGCTTTTAATTTAAATAAACGCATCATTCAAATGCATGCATATCTCTGCAACTGAGGAATTAAATTATCCAAGTCTCACCTGATACCTGTCCGCTATATCTCGTTAGCGACGACATCTGCCTTGAGAATGTGCTTCTTTTGTTCTGCTTTTGTCGCTTCATGTTCCACTTCTTCACTTTAGCGATGATTACGGCAACCATCACACAAAC
>LQRL01148025.1:26457-45500 GCA_001703475.1 Hydroides elegans | reverse complement strand
TTATATAATATCTTATCTCCAATTAATTGCCAACGTGTCAGTTCATATTATTGAAATGTAGTAGACAGAAATATTTTACACTTAATTCAGTCATTCCATTGAGCCAATATATTGGGGGTTTGATATCATATTAAACGAGTGGTTTCTGCCAAGCCTACAGGTGGTGAGTTTTGAATTTTTGAAAAAGGACATATCAAATTCATCATTGCTGTGCTTTGAAAGACATTATATACATAATCTCAAAAGCGAGATTGAATCGCAGCTTTTCGCAATTCCAATGATATTCGAGGCATTTAAAAAAAATAATTAATGACCGCATGCTTTCCTATTTATACCCTTCATATCGTTTATTCGGTTGTTCGGTTGTTCGTTTATTCGGTTGTCTGTTGTTCGTTTATGCGTAGCAAATTTTTCGTTTATTCGTGTTCGTTTATTCGGTTATTCGTGTTCGTTTATTCGGTTGTTCGTGTCAGCTGTCTACTTAGGAGTGGTTTTGACTGTAAGTAAATCATTCTTTGAGTGTGTATTAACTTTCGAATATGCAGTACAGCTAGGATGAGCTTACCCATATATGTTGCTGTTATAATTAATTCTGCAATTTATTGTACTTTGACATTTAAAAAATAATAATTTATAGTACAGATAAAAACACCAATAATCATAATAATTAGAATAAAAAACATTTAAGTGGTCCAATCCATTAAATCGGTATATTTTATTTATATTTAGAATGAGTTCGATGTTACTCTTTGAACTTATTTCAACATTCAAAATATCCTTTTTACTTTTATTTATAAATTTCAAATAAACTTATTTAATTGATTGGTTGCTTACAGCCTTTCAATATTTGTACCCATCCATCTATATTGAATTATATTTATTCAAAGATTCAATCGAAATCAATCACACGATGTGAACAAATTAGGGAACCGCATCAACAGGAGTTCCCGACCTTTTCTCTTTAAATGACCCAAAATGAATTGTTCTTATTTCAACTTTTGTAATTGATTGTTTCAGTCAAATAAAGTGTTAAATAACAAATGTTAGTTTTTGGTTACTTTTGATCAATTTCAGAAATCGCACATGATATGTTTCTTCCTCAAATGAAAATCATTGTGTAATCATATCATAAGAAACAAACAGAGAAAACAAGGCTTTCGAAATAAAATAAGTGCAAGTACCACAACCAGTTAAACCGACTAAAGATCTGTCATGTTACAATTAGCCGTATAGCAAGTAGTAATTTGCCATGAATTCATTATGATTTATTGCCTATTTTACGTGGCTTTTACTTGACCTTACCTTTGTCATTATAATGACCCCTTATTTGGGTCACTCGTAAAAATCACTTCAAGGTCAGGAATAGCTAGGATGATACCCTGCGTATTTTCCAAATCTCGAATCCGTTTTCTTAAAATCCCTGTACTAAGGTCACTAAAGAAAAACGGTGAATATAAGTCTTTATTCTGTGTTATGGTTCTGTCAGCGGCTCTTTGCGTCTTCGTCTGCGGAATTTGTGTCGGTTGAAAAAAATATAGTAATCCCAGCGGTATCAATTCCGCAATTGTATTTTAATTTAAATTCCGCAGACGCAGACGCAAAAAACCACTGACGGCACTATTATTCTAAACGTTAGCGTAATTATTAAATTGCAATGTAAAATATTAAAGGCCAAAGCCCATACATATAAATTTTGGTCCTGTCGCTCACCTCTTAGGTTACGCGATTTGTATGGTATGCGTTTATCTTCAACGGGTTCATCGCAAATAATTCAGCGTTTATCGTATATCGTTTATAGTAAATGCTTTAGATGTTTAGAGTAACGCGTTATAGGTATAGTTTATCGTTAATGCGTTTTTCATATGAGCGACTGAAGTTGTAGCAACCAACTCAGGCCCCCTCAGTGCTACCTAATGAGGCTAATGTGGCACAGCCTTTATATGATGAAAATGTAAGTAGGCATTCAATTTAAGGACATCAAGTTTGGTATAACTTAAATATAGTGTCCGAGTTAAATATAGTTCCAAAATATAACTTGGATTGTGAGTCACTCGGTATTTTGAACTGTTTCGGAAAAATGATATTTCGTTTATTTAAGACCCTATTAAACAATTCAAACGATTATACACTTTCATATTGATAATGCCAACAGTTACATTTTATATATGCTTCATTTAATCATAAACAATATTATCATTTGATTATCATAATCCCAATGATTATGCATGCTTTCTAGGTATGCGCATCTGGTTTTATGTATGTTTATATGGCGTTTACAAAACGTGCACTGAATAACGTGTATGCAAATCAGACACAGTATTGGCACCAAAACCATACGCACCTCCAAGATGACTTGTGTGACGTGTTTCAAGTCGTATATGTCACATATATAAAAAAAAACATACATTGTACTATTTCAACAATAAATATATTTTTAATTTTATCACACAATAAAGATTAAAGGAATTGTATTATCACCATTTAAAACAAAATGAAGAAGTTGACATACGTAGCCATAACGACTCCGCCAACAGCTCAGTCAAACATAAAAGTAATTGTTTGGTCGGTTAGGCTAGAAGCGTCGATTTATTAACAACTTGCGTCAATTTGAACTCGTCCGTCAAAGATAGGTGTTTGACGTGACTTTACCTCTTTACGCTTGTGATTTTAGTCAAATGGACCATACAAGTGAGCTAATAATTCATTAATTACAGACAGCTCCGGACACCGCAATAGCACCAGATTAAAAAGATCCAAAACTTTTCAAATCTAATTGAACAACATTATATTTCCAATTGCCTTTAAACGGGTATTTAAGATATGCCTTTGATCCAGAACGGATCACCATTCACAACAGAGTGTCTCGGGACAAACATGCGATAATCTAATGAAAATAAATCTTGTTTTATGACTGTATAGTCTTCAATATTTCGTTTTATAATTGCAATAGATTTGGTCAATAATTTCAATCCGATTTTCAAAGTTACATCAATACAATGCATTTTCTTTCATATGGCTTACAATTTCAGACAAGTATTCAACTTCCAATTATGTTTGCTAACGACAACTCACACAATACATTACGGTTTCCCAACGAGCCAAACGTTGTTGTTCCATACACGTGGAAACAACCAAGACAAGAAATGTAATGCATTCCATTTTGCATGAACGAATACGAAATTTGAGGATATTTTATTTCTTTATATGCAGAATAATAATGGTTCGCAAAAAAACAAGAAGAACAAAAGTTGAATATCAGATATTTGCTTGTTATCTGATGACGTCATGTTGTTTTTTCATTGAACTTAGCCATTTCGAATTGATAATTAAATAACTGATACACTAATATGAACATAGTATTGTGTCGAATCAATGAAATCACGCGTCAACAAGAAATATGTTTTGTGTAGATGTATATACAATATATGTGCATCTCAATTTATCTAATTTCTTAGATTTAAACCCTTGTTCAAAGGAGTTGATCAACAAAATCTATAAAATATGAATTACTTGTAATACCCAATATGTCCGTTTTGAAGTCAGTGACGTAATTTCAAAATAAGTTTCGATAGTCAAGTCACAGCGTCATGTTGGCTAAACATAAGAAAACACAACGTCAAAAGGCAACGTTTCGTTTGTTCGTCCGTTTATGTATCTTTATATATTTATTATTTATTGGGGTTGAGACCATAACAAGTCCAAACAATCCCGATCAATTAAATAAAATGTGCAATAACAATTTTATGTGACGTTATTTTACTTTGACCTCAGCGGTTCAAAACGTTTTTTTTTTCAAACATCGTGATGAAAGCGCATTCCTTATGTAAAAAGTTGTTGAAAAGAAATGTAGAGTCGAAAAATTATTTTGTTTATACAATAACTGTCTGATGCATGTTAAATAACACGTTCTTTTTATGCAAGTTTTTATATAATTGACCAAGTTTTTCTCATAAGTATACCTTGACTCTCACAATGGATAAACAGCAAGGGAAGCTCACTGACTATTAAACGGCGTCTATCATATAGTAAAGTGTGTAAGCCAGATATCAACAAACGGGAAGTGAAATTCGGGAAGTAAGTCATCATCCCAAGAAACTTGCTGCGATGGGGATATGTAAATAATCTGGTAAGTATTGTCTGATAGATATTTTTTATACTATCAATTTTCCTATGAATTTATATAACATTTCTCTGAATTCAATGCAATAACAACAAAGCTTAATGTATATTTTAGAATACTATTTTATTGTGATTAGCGCAATAAATGTACCGAATGATATAATTTTATAAGATTTTCATCTTTATAAGTATTAGAATGCCCTAGCAATTAAGACATTTGTTTCATAATTAAGGTAATGTATTTGTAACTATAATACAACAATAAGAATACAACACAAACTTGTTGAATAAATGTTTAAAATAAGGGAAATTCGATGAGAATAGCGGTTTAACAATCCAATGATCAGCCGATCCAATGATTAACAATAATATACAAGATCGCTGAAATGGCGCTTGAGGGATCTAGCGTATTAATGGTCTAAAAATGACATATTTCACTCGAAATTTCTCTATTTTAATTGTGGTGAAATAATTTAATTAAACACATCGAATTTCGACCAGAAAAGGTCAATATGGACATCTGGACTGAACTATTAATCATTTATTTATTTTGTTGTTGAAATTCGTCACAGTTAGTTCATAATAAAGGATACGTTGACCTCATGCATAAATATTATGACAATCACCATAATAAATATAGAAAACTAGCTTGATAGAAACTAAATTTGAATTTTAAATCAAATATAAAAATTCAAATTCAGATTCGTTTTTGATGAACATTCAAAAAATATTAAAGTGGGTCGCATAGACAAACATAGACATATCATTATTCGCTTTATTATAACACTTAAAATCAGCTGTGATCTCAAATGAATGGTATTCATAAAACTAGAGTCAGATTGTGTAATCTGCTCAATTCATTATGTTCTATTAAGAATGTTGCTTTAATATTCAAAATAAACTGACGATTCCCTTCATATTGGGAACATTTGGATGACTTAAACCAAAATGTTAAGACCTAATAAACCTTAATAGCACATTTTCGTAAACATGCGTAGCTTGTATGCCAAATTGAGTTCCATGCACTTCGCATTGTCTTGTATATAATCCTTCATATGCAATATACATGTAAGTTAAGCCATCGCATACGTAATGTATAACCAGTAGAACACCATTTTAAAAAGGTGTCCAACACATAGACAGAACACAAATCTGACCTTGTAAGCTAGACGCCTGGTCACACTGAACAGGTACACGAGATGCGGGGCTTGAGTGAAATGCAATGAAATCATTATTAACATGGACAAGGGACAGTAATTTGTATGAACTTTTCTTTGTGGTATTGCATCTTTTTTTTTTCAAAATTCCAATATGCACTTTATTATCGAGGGTACCTGTTATAAGAAATTTGTCATCGATTGCACTGAATATAATTTTGATAATTTTATCACATGAAATGAAGGTAAAAGAAACACAATTTACCCTCATCTTAAATAAAATAGAATAATTAAAGACCATGTATACAACATTTATCATTAGCATGTAAGCATAAATTTATTCCTCTGTAATGTAGATTTATTTCGATAGTACACGGCCCTTTCTAGATCGATCGTGTATTTAACATAGATAGTCATGTTTTTGCCTCTACATTATTCATCATATGCTGCCTTTTTTCTCTAACGATCAAGTCACTTTTTTCTACCTTATGAATTATTGGGTGCCTTATGTAGTTGTTTTAGTTATTGGAATGTCATACTCCGGATGCCAAAATGTGCACTTAAGACAAATAAGGATAAGTTTTTTTTATTAACGAACACTTTCATGAATATTTTATGTAACGGTGAAAACGTTCTAGGGGTAACTATTTGTAAATAAATTAAAACAAACTCACCATTAATCAAACGATTCACATTTGACTTTATGGACTAAGGACCTAGTTGTGCAAGATTCAAATATGTTGTACATATTTAACAATAATTTTGCCGGATTAGACTATAAAACCGGATACATACAAAGATGTATCAAAATCAAGAACATGGATATCTAATGACAATCTTGATTACATTAGTTTATTAGCAATAGTTTATAATCAAATATCTACCTATATTTGGTATACAAAAAAAAGTTAAAACTACTCATGGATTATTATACAGTTTAACTTGTATTTACAAATTCACTGTATTTCTAAATATAGAAAAGGGATAATCTTTGCAACGGATTATCGGAGTTAAGTATACAATAGCTCCTCATTTTCTTGCCTACAAAGCAGAAATCGTTCAAACGAGTAATCATATATGGACTAAATAACAAATGGAGATATTCTGACGTTCTAAGTGTTGTCATCGAAAATAGAAGGATGCATCAAGGTTTTAAGACGACTTGTGATAACACACAATAATCATAAGCATTCTACTTTTAAATATTTATAAGCATTCAAACAACAGAGCATGAGCCTCACCCCTGTTTAGGACACCTTTGGGTATGTGTCTTATCTTTATTACTTAGTTTAGCTTTAAGTTTCCAATCAATTAATGGCTTAAAGAACTTAGCAAGAGCGGAGCAGTCTTGTCTTCCATGTCAAAAATTACTTGGTATCGTTTTGAAAACCCAGGTACTTGCTCCTATTCAATTAGGGGTTCGCTAGTGAATACGAGCATTGTAAGGGTCTGTTTTCACGGGAAGCGACAACGAGCGACAGTGGTTCTGATATATTCTTGACATGTCGTTTCCAATGTTGGGAGCTTGGTCTTTGCAGGGAAAATCTGAGCTTTATTTCAATGCTGTACAAAATCGATTATATGAAAAGTTGATCGACGTTAACACTCTGATATAGTCATTGTTTAAAGTTTTTTTTTTATTATTATTGAGTTTATAATTATAAGCACACCTTTTCCTTCTTGGGATATTATTGTGTCATTAGCTGATTACAGTAATATTATATGCGAAAATGATATATTTTTATTTGCATTTTGCGTGCTAGAGCTGACAATATTGTTTTTACCGGGTGAAAAAGGTAAACGTGTATATCATTACTGAAGCAAAACAATTGTCGACGTTGCTAGACTTCCCAGGTTCATTGAAAAGACATGTTTTGCACTTACAAATGATGTACAGTAAGCGCGGTTTATAAGTTGACAACCGCACGCCCGCACGCTTAATACTCCACGCCCGCACGCTTAATAATCCACGTTAAAATTCAATTTTGCGCCCGCCCGCACGCTCGCACGCCTGCACGCCCGCACGCTCGCACGCCCGCACGCTTATGGGTATATAAAGGATGAAAGGCATACCATTTATCATTCTGCTATTTGCCTGGATCATCAGTTGAGCAGCTACCAAACCAATACCATTACTACCCATTTTAATTCCGAAATTAAGATTAAATTGATTTATCTTATATCGAGGTATCAATTTATGTAAACAGATTTGTTTAAAATAATTGGTACGTAAAATAAACCCTTATTATAATTATGAGAAATAAGAAATAAGTGGTAAGATATGTGCATTAAATTGTTTCAGGTTACCTTTGCTCTAGTAAATGAATATTTTATTTTGTCTTAATAGTTAATGAGTTATATTCTCATAATAATGGCAGCAACCCCAATATTGAATGCCTCTATAAAATCATTTAAATCGGTCTATCTTCCATAAGTTTAATCTACTAAATGAATTAAAATTGAAGATCTACAA
This sequence comes from Hydroides elegans, assembly GCA_001703475.1. Classification (NCBI taxonomy): domain Eukaryota; kingdom Metazoa; phylum Annelida; class Polychaeta; order Sabellida; family Serpulidae; genus Hydroides; species Hydroides elegans. The sequence continues at coordinate 37,751 of LQRL01148025.1, read as the reverse complement.
GTGAAAAATCACATTTAATTGTTTTTAAACGTACGGAATACTTAAAGCAATCTAAGTGAAAAGGTGCATTTGGCCGACCGGTGTTTAGAAAAATATTGAATTATTATCAAGAATTCATTCTTTATATGTTTTATATAATTATTCATCAAATACAATACATGATAATGTTTGTTTATCCACGCGCGCACGTTCGCACGCCTGCATGCCCGCACGCTTGAAACACTCCGCGCTTAAATCGAAATTTGTCCACGCTTAACTCCTAGCGTGCGCACGCCCGCACGCCCGCACGCCCGCACGCCCGCACGATGTCAACTTATAAACCGCGTTTACTGTACATATTGTATTCGTGATTACATATCATAAACTTATCTGGGGAGGTATTCATTCAACGTCGTTGGTGACGCAATGCATACCAATATTGTAAGCATTGAGTATTTGATAGTATATGGTTTCTACGTCGAATAATTGAACTTTTATCAATGATAATCCACATAACAGTTTTTGAATGCATTCCTTATTGAAAAAAAAACGGGACTTGTCATTAAATAATGACAATCCTTTAGGAAGCGATTTGAATTTCCATTAAGGAATGCATTGGAAGACAGAGGCTGTTTCGGAGATATGTTCGAAAAGACTGCCAATCCAGATAGGCCCTAAGGTGTGCAACTTAACTGTGCTCAATGTTGATGAGCGATGCACAACTTCTGATAAGGTATATGGTACATGTAAATAACATAACTTTTGTTGAATTAAATACCCATTGATTCCATAAGATGCATATAATTAGATGTTCTACCACTCATTTTAATTTAATTAAACTCCATGGGGATGTATAAGAACATCACAATAATCGAATAATAATTGAGCATGCAATTTAAAACGTAATTATTAGGTCCTTATTCAAAATAATAACGACATCTGTTTTTTAATCAAACATAATTATATGTTTATCAACATACAATGTACTTAACTAATTTCGACTACAGCTGGGCATCAAATGGTTAAAGTGACATTGTAAGGGAATAAAAATTACAATGCTATGGTCAATCTAATACCCTTTATATAATATCGATAAGATATATAATCGAAGCGTTGCGAGTGGAAAGTAATTGCCTTTCTCAATTAATGGACACTTCTAATTTGACTCATATAATGGACACTCTCCTATTTAACTAATGTGAATATGTTCAGGGCCATTGTTTTGAAACAGTAATTTATATAAATCAAATCAATATTAATTCCTTTATCATTAACGTTTTACCGCTAGACTAGTTCTAGTCACAACTAGACTAGATAAATGACCATGTGCTCTGTGCTGTGTTTGAAGTTATATAGTCTATACTCTATAGACTCTGTAGTGAAAAAAATATGAGCTTAAAAAAAAACTAATTTACCCTTTCCGCTATTACCAAAATCATGAAACATCAAAATATTGGCTCTATAGTCCTATTTCAGTAAAATAACCACAAGTGTCCGTTTTTCGAAAAAGTGCATTTTTTCCAAATGGAATGCTTTAACTTAACCGCACATTCTAGTTTTGAAGAATTAAAAGGTTTTGTGCTTAGCAACTTAAAGTCAAATAATAAAGTTACCCCGAGACAAAAAATCATTTCGATTGATACACAAATGACTGGTCTATTCAAAGTCAAAGTCAAAAGTTCGTACAAAGTGTCCATTAATGGAGAAAGGCATCTAATTCATAAAGAGATTGGATTATAATATTATTAATTGAATTTAATTATTTGAAAGATGTATATTTCTGGTTATGTTTCAAAGCAATACTGTGACAACATCGTACGACTATGGTCTGTAATAGCCTCATAAAAACGTGAAACGCTTTCAACATATAATAGATTCAGCTACGAACGTTTTCATACAAATTGTTATTCATAAATATTTCATATAGTTACTTTAAAACGATATTTACATATTTAAGAGATTTAATTATCGCCTTAACCACAACCCTACTATTTTTCTTACTACATATTTGCCTTAGGAATGGTTGGTTGAGACAAAACCTCATATTTGGCAAAGGCGTGTCATTCCGATGTGGCCAGTGCCAAAGTATGTTAAGAAAAAAGGACACCTTCAACATTATAACGGTTACTGAACTGCTTATCCCAATCAGGGTCCAAATAGAATTCTAACGTTAGCAATTGTCCAGAAGATATTTTAATATATTGTTTGGTTTTATTTGAAATTCTTGAAATGAATTTGTCCATGCGATTTGATTTGCGTATGCTTGCATTCGTAATGATGAACACCATATGAATTATGTCATAGTATGAAAATATGAATTTACGTATGATGTTATGGTAAAGTACACTTTCTTAACGTTATTTGACGCATTGGTAAATGGTCCACTTTAGTCAAGAATGGCATTGGGGAATGGGTCAGTAAACGTTGGTTGAAGTTGAACTATAAATCATATTCACGAGACTAAAACGCGACTTCTTTTAAGATTATGCTTATGATGCTAAATATATACAGATACGCCCGTCTTACAAGATTGAAGAGTCTATATGGTAGGGCGTTAACGCCTTCCTGTTGAATATGTGTGATCACAAATTATCAGCGCGATGTCTTCTTTTATCAAGTTGATCTACTGCTAGCAACCACAGTTTGATTACGCTTATTAAAATTTATTGCTTGTCTGAATATTTCAGAGTGAACTATGCATTTCGGGCGAGTAAATATGTAATATAGTTATTTATTGCCGTTGCGACGTTACCCTTAACCAATGGGGATGCGTCTCAGTTTCGCATAGTAGCGACGTCATATTCGCGTTGTGCATGTCGGGACACAATAAAACACGATGGGGATGCTCTAGGGAATCGGTTATCTAACCCCACTACGGGTAACAACCAGTTTTGATTACTCGATCTGTGATTTTATATTTGCTTAGTTGAAAACAAAAAAACAACAGCACCTGGTTAACCTTGAATGAATTGTTGGTAAAATGAGTTTCTCAATAGTAAAGAAGGCCATTTCATAAATTCAATTAGACCAATAATTCGATCCTTTATTAAATAATTTGTAATTTGTAATTATTTTAATGTGTTTAAATCGATATTGAAATATGTAAAATATGATCGATGAAAACTTACCTAAGGTTCAACAAACTCGTTATATAAGATCAATTTAAAATCTGCATGACCATGATTGAATGAGAAATCTATTTGTTGTACGATTATGGGATGGTGACACACTATACACATGACGTATGTGCACTTATGGATTGGACGTTACATGAACGGGCTTCGGACCGGTTTTAAAAGGTTTTTAAAAATACTTTCAATGAGAGTAAGATGTACTTTATAGTGTTAATAACTAAATTTTAACTAGTAACAACCTAACAGAAAAGCATCGCTCGGAACACTAAACCGTTGTTTAAAACAACGAGGTGATGTAATGCCAGTTAGTGAATAATGTAAGCTAAATAAAGCTGCAGTATCATGACGCATAGATCCAAATAATAATATAGTATAGACATATGTATATGAAATTAAAAACAATAACAAAAAATATATATATAATAACGTTAACTGAACAAAAAAAAAACAATATAATAGATAGAAGATATCTATGATTTGAACTGAGATAAGAATTTTACAAAGCATATATCACATCTCTTAAATTATGTCAAGGTGAAAAAACATAATTAAATCACATCTATTATTAACCGAGACCTTTTTGATATATCACCATTTAATCACGTCCCGTAAACCAGCTGGTATGACTCATTTTATGAGGAAGCGTATTTTCATTTCCTTGTTAATTGATTAAAATATGCAATATCAATTATTCGCTAAATATGAACAACTAAGAAATAACTCAAATCGGAATATATATGTTTCTAAAAATGGCAGTTGAAAATTGCAAAACATAGATAGGTTGAGTTATAACAGTGAAATGAAATTCGTTACTAAGCATAAAAGCTGCGAAAGGAATATATAAATAAACTAGACTATTTATTTTTGTATTAAAAAAATGCAGTACATCATGAGCTTTTTTACGAACATGCCTCTGAATATGGGACACAGTCATGTCGCTTCTTTTTTTTTTACCGAAACTACTGGAATTTATGCGTCTACACATGTAGGCGATACAACTACTACAGACACCACAAACTAATTATTATCATAATTACAGACTTATTGTCTTTGAAAAAAAAAACACTTATTTTCAAAAAACTGGCCATTCCTTGAAAACGTGCCATGTCCGTCCGAACTTATAAGGTCAAAAGACGCATTAAAAGTAGCTTCTTATGGGCATTTTATGATCCTCGAAAGTAGAAATTTGTAAAAGATTTGTGACGCAAAGAGCCCAGATGCTGCGGGTTAAAATATATTGTAAGTATAAGAAATCGCTATTATAGTCTTAAGTCGTTAAACCTATAGTCGCATCTAAAACATTAAACATGTAATTAATTTATGTTGTATTATCTTTTTGTGTGAGACTATTACATTTTTAATAATGTAAATATAATACTCTGCTTAGTTTAATTTTCAAAGATTACAAACAATAAATGCCAAACTCTAGGCTCCACTTGGATGATTTAAACTTAGCCCACAAAGTCAGATGCTACCGATTAGATATAGATAGTGAAGAACAAAGCCAGAGCAGAAAAATAATAAGAAAAATTAAGGAAGGGAAAGAATAAGGAAAATAAATGAACGGAAAATACATATTGAACGCTTTGAAGGCTATACGTGTATGTGAACGCACAATATGTATTTGTAGTTGAGAATTTATTTTCGCCTTTCGGTTGGTTGGGGTGGGAGGGGGAGGGGTTGGGCTTGGACACGTACATTGATTCCCGATTGGAAAGGTAATGACAAAAAATGTCATCATCGTTTGCGACAATTGTCTCCAACCCGTGGTGATACATCTAAATCAATTAAATAAAAAACATATTGTCATGTTTTAAAGCTAACGTTGCTTATGTGTGACGTTGTATACATATTGACGTTTTCCGTTATATTTAACCTTGTTTAAAACAATGACCGAAACAAACTAAACATAAATCGCTTCCAAATATGTTTTGTTGAGATATTATGATGTCCTTAAAGGTCATTGTGTAACCTTGACTCGTAGACCCATTGCACGTAAAAATGTGCTTAAGCTCGTAGTCTTGAATCTTAACCTATCGGACCTTGGTTGAATACAGGTGTAAAACCATGATATGTATTCTAATGTTTCGATTATTATAATGTCTGTTTTCTATTTCTGCAAAGGTTGTTAAGAGGCTTAATTTGCTAAACTACAGACGGTCGTGTTACGGTGATTACCCATGGGCCTTGGGTAAATGTGACGATTTGAAGATAAATATTCCGCGATTGTGGTCTTTGGGCTAGAACACATGTTGAAATTAGCTAAACAACTTGTTTTTGTTTGGGATTTTTATTTTTTGAGGCGGGTAAGCATTCAAAAAAAGCTGAGATGCACAGAGATTAAGATGTTAACTTTGCAACAGAAAAAGTACTCATTTTTCCCGTCTTCTGGACCAAACTTTCAATTTCCCTGTATACTTTATAGGTTTTATAGGAAACTAAAAAGGCGAGTTGAAGCTACCTAACAGCTCGTTGTTTTTGGTTTCCCATAAGGAAAACATCGGAAGACAGCTTTGTTAGGAAACAAAAGCAAGTGAAAGCTTCCAATGCGGCCAGGCCCTTATATGAAATAAACTTAATTAAAAACTTGTGCTTGTTAATTTTAGTTGGTTCCCTGGTGGCCAGGGCATTGTAGTGGTTATGATTAAAAAACGCATAATTATACTGTTTATACACCACTTACACATGTGAGTGTCTATTACCTAGCGTTCAACGTTTAGCGTTTAACGTTAACTGTTTAACGTTAATCGTTTAACGTTACGCGTTTAGCGGTTAACGTTTAGCGTTTAGTGGTAAACGTTTAGTGTTTAGCGTTTTCCATGTTGGGTTAGAATTGCGCGTGACTATACTATCATTCATAGTGATAACATAACCTTTCCCCTTCCATTTTAACTCATATCTAATTTTATAAATTACGCAAATAGTTTAATACAACTGTACCTAGTAAATAGTCAACGTATGTTTCAGGTTGTCAAAACGTACAAACAATCTTAATTAAAACGTGCAAATTACAATGTCCGTTCACCGGATGGACATCAATACGAATCCCACTTCAACGCACATGTTTCTGGTCACGCGTTACTATGGCAATGGTCGATACCATCACGTTTTAACATCATGCATGTGCAAATCAGCCGTGTTGACAACGTCGCAGAATCACCTTTATCATTGTGTTAGCAAAACGAGAACCTAGAATTTCAATTAACTTCTCAATTTATTAAGCTTACATAATTTTGTCATTTTGCAATTTTTTCAATAGATCGGAAATGAGGATAGCCGCTTCAAAACTCTAATCTACACGTCGGGCGATTACTGAGTAAGTCATATTCATGTATAGTTATCATATTTATTTATATAGTCTACTGGAAATGAATGAGCTTCAATAGTGGTTATATAGCATCTCATTATTAGTTATTTTATAAACACTAATGACGGGATTAGATATTTCCGGTAAACACAATCCATATCTGCTACTTATCTTAATTTTGAATTGTATGAATTGAAAATTTCATTTGGAATTCGCTAATGATCAAGCCTGGGTCCAACCACATTTAAATTATTTTCAAGCTAACCCTGCACATGTGACTAATGAATTCAAAATGAGTCAGCGTTAAGTTTGAAGCAAATCCTACTGTTGTGTGAAACTGCTTTGAATGCACATTAAACCAGATTTCTTAATATTAAGTGTATATTGCTCAGGTCAATTGACAAATCAAAAATAAAAAGTTATTGTGACGATTATGTATTTTTAATTCGAGATATATATTCACACGATTTTCTAAGAAATCGTAATAGATTTGATATTTTGAAAAAAAGTAATACAATTTGGGGCTCAACTCGATGCATCTTATTTATAAATAGAAAGGTTCTAAAGACAAATACAGTCGTGCGCGTCCGACATTGAAAACGCTAAACTCTGTATTATAACCACACACGCGCTTAATGTTAAACGCTGAATGGGTGACATACAAACGCTAAAAGGCAAACGAAAAACTTTAAACGACGAACTTTAGCTGTCTACATGTGTGAGTGAAGTATTAAACTCATAATGAGTGTTAATCAAACCCAATAGAATGGGAACCAACAAAAACATACAAGTGTTCTGATAAATTTAATTCTTATATAGCCTGATTCATGCAAAATAAAAACACATTTGAACATATATTAACCCGTTCAGCGAAACAAAAAATAACGCTAAACGTTAAACGCTAAAGGTTTAACCATAAATGTTAAACGTGAAGTGCTGAACGTCAAACGTTAAACGTCAACGCTAAATTCTGATATTTAAAAGCAATCCAAACCATTGAACTAATCTATGGTTAGAACCGCGCGACACTGTATGAGAAGTTGTCAAGACAATGTTTGCTATATTTGCCTCGACCATTCATTAATAAAATAAAAAGATTTCAGAATAATATAAACTGTAGCAAAATTATTTACCTACTGTAAACAAATTGTTTATATCGGACACATGTTCAACAATCTTAAATTATTCTACGAAATTTATTATCCGATTTCTTTTTGCAAAATTAAATGACGCGACAGTTAAATTTGGTTACTAAGTTTCGTTTTTTAACTTTGTGCATAAGTATACCGATGATTATAAAGCAAATACATTGTATCAGCTATAATAATTATCATTACATGAGGACAAAAACGGTCAGATAAATAAGAGTAATATCTGATAGTAATTATTAATGATACGAAAAGCAAAGACAAAATCTTTATTGTGTTTTTTTTAAAGACGACTGTATTCATAATCGTAGAATTTCTATGCATATATTTTAATGCCTTATTTCTTTTTCAAGTTAGACGTTACATATACATAAACCCACTGGCAAACGGTTATCTTAATCAATCATATGAGTTCATTAAGTTCGGGCGTAAGAATGGTGAGGTTTTAACAAGACGTTGCCAAAATTCCTAAGGAAATACACGTGATTATAAAGAAACGAAAGGTGATATTATTAATCCGCTCACGTGTGGGAGCGAAGGTAAGCAGTGATATTGTACGGTTTTCATTTTCATATCCAACGTTTTTCAAGGTTGCTCGTAAGGCACATTCACCCGAAACAAGCCAAAAAAACTCGAAAACGTGTTTGTTATTTTTTATACCAATTTTAACTCGAAGAAAAAAGCGCATAATTTAAACAAATTTAAACAAATAACGCGCTTTTTTCAAGTGAAATTGGTATAAATAATAGAAAAAACACACTTTTGACCTTTTTTGGGTATGTTTCGGGAGAACGCGCCTTCAATCAATTAATTTGTCGGTGGACTCTTCTTGAAAATGAAAATAGTAAATGTAAGCGTCATATTAACGTTAGCTGGCGTCAATTTAGCCGGTAAATCATTTCGATTGCAGTACGCATCCAACAAAATATATTTCAAACAAATGGGTCCCAGAACCCTTCCTTCATACCAAATCCCTGATACTCTAAACTCATTTTGTACGAAACCCTTTCACGAGTTATGTTCGCAATGTTCTCTGTCAACGAAACATGACAGGTTTTGCACCGTCGCCTTTGCGATGGTTGATTGATGACGGTGTCCAACAATGGTTCTGTATTCATTATGTTTGTATGTTTTAAATTGGAACAAAACGACCAAATAAGTTGCTCGGGTTCGAGACAAACACGTTAGGGATCACTGAAGATGACAAATTATACAAGTACATGTATATCACATGCAAACGTACGATATTGCAAAATTCAAAGAACAATTTTACAATCCTGCAATATTGGTTTAACACTATTTTCTCTGCATTTTGCCGTGTAGCAGAAAAATCATTCCAAGGGCGTTTCCTGACCATGATAAATTTATTAATTTACCTAAGGGTATGGCCACATTGGAAGCTTTTTTTCTGCTTTTATTTCCTAACACACCTTTCTTTTGATGTATTCCTTGTGGGAAACCAAAAACAGCGAGCAGTAAGGCAGAATTTTACACGGGCTTTTAAGTTTCCCATAAGGAATAAATTGGAAGACATGTTTGTTAGGAAATAAAAGCAATGAAAAAAATCCAATGTGGCCAGACCCTAAAAAAATACAAACTTTAAGAAAATCTTAGGAATTGTTCATGTTTTAAGGTGTTTGCTCCTTTAAATATTGTTGCAATTTGATAGAATGCGGTAATGAGACCTTTCATCCATATTATAAATCAAACGTTTAGATTAAAATCTAAATTGGTTTAAATTGAGAAAATGTGTGAATACGATAAACCTTTTGTATTGTGTTTGAAGTCAAATTGGTCGAAAGAACCAAAATCAATTGGTCGTACTTTCATGCCCGAACCATTTCAAAACGATAAATAAATGAAGATTGCAAACACTTTCAAATTTTATGAAATATTTTTTTTACATTAAATCAAACAAAATCTAATGATGATTGCTACAATAGTAATGATCTAAACGAAAGCAGGAGAAATTTACTTTACTTCCAGAAAAAAAAAACATTTCAACTGTTCTTACAAGCTTTATCATAGGTAAACGGATTTTTCTTGTTTGAATATTTACTAATTCTAACACGGAACCCAATAAAACCATATATTCCGAAAACCACGCAGAGCTATGAAGCTTACAATGACATTTTGATACATGGTAACGGATAAAAATATATCTTTCATCATTTTTTCAACCTAAATTGGTCTTAACTATAAATATCATCGAAACCCTTTAGTTTTTATGATCAATTAGCAACAAAATTGATATTTTCGTCAAAATAATAAATTCTCAGTCTTCAAAGGTATACAATAACCTTATACTATGATGTATGTTATTCTAATTATCCTTTACTGCAATTTTACTGCCCATTCAGCACAAATATATCACTTTTTTATCGGTGTCATTTCCACTTTGTCTGCGATAAAAAGGAGAAATGGTTTATGATATTGGAATTAACATAATTAGCTAATTGGCTCATCTCATAAGTCTGGGTTAAGTTAAAGGTAAAACCTTGAATATTCACATTGTTTTTTTTTAGGTAAATATTTGTATCAATAGTCTATGGATCAAGAGCAACATTCTAAATACGTTTTATTAACAAACCTTTTTTTTGCATATAAGACAGCGTTCATGACCTAGCTGTATTTACTAAGATGCTCCTTTTTCCAATGTGAGAAAATGTTGTCCAAAAATTGATATTGTTCATATGAAGTAACATAAAAAATATGCTTAATATACTAAAATAAAAACGTAAAATAACGTAAATAATGCCTCGCCCTTTCAAGGAACTGTGTCTGGCCTATTTTTAGATAGCGTGGTTAAATCTTTTCACTGATCGTCCTTGAAACTATGTCATAAAACAGCTTAGTTAGCATATTTGTAGTGACGATAAAGATAATAGTCCAGATCGGAACCGAAACCCAACTTTTAGATACAAATGAATGCAAAAAAATAACAGTAGAAACTATAGAAACTATGTTAATTACAGGCGTGCGCCTGTAGGCTTTCAAAACAACAACATTTTTATCACATAGATCCGAATGCAGAATTAGTAATAAATAAAAATCTACCTAATAAAACATAAACTCAAGGACGAATACAACATACAAAAGGTTTTATTTATATAACTATTTGAAGAAGTTACAATTCCTGTTTGCATTAATTATATAAAAAAGATAAGTTTTAATTGATAAATGTACAAATACAACGATGATATGGCTTTACCTATCGAGGATTCGTATTATTGAGTAAAGAATACATGAATTCGTTTAACTACGGTATTTGTCTGCCAATTGTAGCAAAACGGCGATCAATGATCAATATTTTATTTGACACTTATTAAATTATCCTCTAAACTGTAAAGATCCGATGAACTATTAAAACTTTTATGAAATAAATTGGCAAACTTTGCCGTCTCTAAACTTGTGCCCATTCTGGTTGCTGTGCGATTTGGGATAATTGTACTACGCACTTTTTGTTTCAATTTTAGACTGATTAACATCGACTAAAGGTGTTTTAGGATTTAACAACCATGGAGCAGCTAACTGCTAAACAGAACTAAATAAGAGAGCTTGGACAATCACATCTCTGGATAATTATCTGCAATCTTTTCGTTTACGAAAATATGCAGGTATTGCAATCACTCGATAAAAATGAATTTGTTCCCGTGAATCGATTTTCTATATGTAACGAATCATAACCGACCCTGGTTTATTAACGATAATATAAAATAACTATCG
>LQRL01148025.1:0-13062 GCA_001703475.1 Hydroides elegans | reverse complement strand
TCAGACTTATTATAATTATAATACTATCATGATATATATATATATATATATATATTGATATAATTATATCAAACATTTCGTGATTTGGGTCGTGCATTCTAAAAGAGCAATATGACTATCACATTCAATGAAAGAATAACACAATTATGAGCTGTTTTTCCATTAAATATCAATTTTTGTCATTGATTTTGTAACACAACTACAGTGGCTCACAGTCTTAACTTCTCGATTTCTCTAACGTTTAGCTTTTAGCGTTTAACGTTTAAGTGTTTAACATTGAGCGTTTGTGCGTTTAGCGTTTGTGAGTTTAACATTTAGCGTTCAGCGTTTAGCGTTTGATGAAAGGGGTTGAGTTAAGCTTTATTTGACCTTTTATATACAACCCATGTGATATGCAATTCGGTTGTTTTCTTTATGCAAATTATTTAATATGGTTCATTTCCCAAATATGACTGTGTATTAGGCATTAGAGGTAATGATAGCCAATCATAATGATGTCCTTTTTATAACCTTAGTATGCTTTATCGTTTAACGTTTAGCAATTGTACGTTTAGGGGTTTTGCGTTTAGCATTTGTACGTTTAACGTTTAGCGTTTAGCGTTTGCCAAGAGAAGTTAGCAATGCGCGCGACTGCATTATTATACTCGACAACAAAAGAAATGTCCGGTCATTTTAGGTTAATATTTTTTCATTGTATCAAAAGTGGAACCAATTAAAACACGTTTGTTAGTTTCAGTTATGATAATTATAGGTGGTCTCGCGAACCTAACAATCTGGAATCCGTTTGACGAGTATCTCGTTCGTTTTATCGAAGGGCTAAGAAACATTAATTTCGGTCATCATTCAATGAGTATCGGTAAGAGAAGAAAAGCGCTATGTGCTAGAGATAGTATAAGGTTTTCGTAACTCAAAAACGGTGAGAAATAGTTAATTTCTATGCCACATGCGTCGCAGCGCACATCGAAAAATGTCGGAAAAACGTGTTTTTAGCGCTTAACTGCGAAAACAGTATTAATCACATAACACAATAAAAGCGGTATGATTTCAAGATAGTTCACATGCTCTAAACTCGGTTAATTGCAATTTGAATTCCATTCGCTCCATAGCCTAGCCGTAATTTTCGAATAAACTTGGCAAAATTTGAAAGGGATAACTTAACCTGGTTATATTGTCGGGGCGTTCGAACGAAAACGGTCATTGCCAATATTATCTTCAAGGGTGTGCAAAATATAAAAAATAAACCGAAAGTCCGTTGCTGTCCTCGTTTTCCATATAAACGATGTCGCGAAATGCATTGAAAATACACTCGATATTGGCGCGGTTTCGCGCAAACAATCGATAATTGAGTGAATACGCTTTAAATGGGTTAGAACATTGTAATCTAGAGTAACGAGTTATGAAAAACTGTTTAACGGTCATTTTAGCCGCGTAATCAGGCTAAAATTGAGTAGAATATGTCGATCTGTTTATCAAGGCATACGCTTGTGCGCACCATTGCTACGAGCCTTGGGCGTGGAAATCGACCATCACGTTGTCTTAGACATGCACGAAAATTGTTTTCTTCTTGATGGAAAACTTAAACTACGGATTTGACAAAGGTTCACTGAATGTGACTTTTCGATCGATATCGTGTTTCGAAGTAACCAGAAAATAAGCGAAACGTAATTTCCAAAGCGGTTGTAAACCCATTAATGTAGCATTACAAAACCCGTGAAGGCATCATTTGACATATTCAAACAGTTCTTTTTAACAATTGTACTAAAGCTGGCACTTCCGGTACCTGGCGTCTGACCATTCGCAAGATACTTTGTCAAGTCGAGCGATCGCCGCAACTGGCTTGAATTTTCGAATATGCACCTAAAGAGTCAAAATTTACCAATAACCTTTAACATTTCTGGCAAGATAGTTCAAACATCCATGGAAATGCATATTTGAGGGTTTGTTACTCGCTATTTCGTTCGTTCATTTTCAAGAGTTCGCCGAATCGTCGATAGCAAATATAGAGTCGTAAAAACTTATTAAATGAATTCACATTATGTGTTGTTTAATTTGATACAAATTTGATAAAAATCAATCAACTACTTTTGAAGTTACAGAGATTTGAACAACCGGAAATTTCTTTTGTTGTCGAGTATATATTTCGATATTTTCTATAGCCTGTATTCCAATCATGCATTATCATGCAGTAAACATTCGGATCATAACTAATTATAAGTCGCGGTTACATAATGCAAAAAGAAGAAGCTTTTGAAGAAAAACAAATGGCTACACTGAGTTATTTTACATTATTTCTACTATAAAACATCATACTATTCGAGTGAAAAACAGGTCGTTCAAAAAAGCGCTGTCTTTGCTCGAAATTCAATGTAACCACGACCTTTCTCTATGTTGCGTTAAATAATTTTAGACCTGTTTGGATGGCAAACACATTTCCTTCGCTAAAAAATCGGGCCAAATATACACATGTACGCGCTTTAATTAGCACTATTTTTTACGAGTCATAGAAGAGGTTATACTGAATGAATTGCAGGATTGCATTATGTTTGCAAACGCATAAGTTATAATAGATAACATTATACATGTAGATAACTCACCCAAGTTGTGTTCAACTCAACCACATTTTTCGGTCAACCCAACAAAGTGTTTGGACTACTCACTTATACATAAACATACAGGTATGTTTAAAAATTCATGTTTCGATAATACTATTTATCACTTTTACAATATATAATATTTCAAATTTAGCATCTTTGATTCCGATTTGGTGCCGTATAAAGCCAAACCACATTCAGGTAAAATGTCTTCGGGCTATTTTGGCGCTCGCTCATTTCACTTCACACTGCCCTGTGCAAAAATTACAATTTGATTACTACATCAAAAAGTGAAAATTTCAAAATGCCATCTCTTCGTTTGAAAGCTTTCCAAGCGATGGTCGAAACAATAAATTAGATTAAGGTCAAAATGTGCTCAAATCAAAACTTGTTTATGTCCTTAATACGATTTTATTGTAATATTTCAACGCAGTTGTGATGACTGTAAAATATTGAAATCCTGGAATGACGTCATTTTCTAACGTTTTACTTTTGGCAATGCATAAAGCGTTTGGCAAGCTCAAGTGAGAACTAAAATAAAATGTTTGATTTTAACTTATAAAGCATCATTATTTTATTAGTGAATAATTGATAATTTATAACCAAAACCATGATAGCTATTTTATACCAGAGTTTCATGTCACAAGAAAGGCGATTTTGTGTTTTCGTGTCGACTCCGAGTAATAACACCGTAATCAGGATTATTTCAATTAATACTTCTCGTCATGCACAATTATTGTAATTTGATTAATTTTACTTCTTAATTTAATTCATTTAACAAACAGTCCCTAAATTCAAAAAATCGAAGGCCGCGTTCATGCAAACAAAAAAAAACGAACATAAAAGATCGTAAACCGAAAGCTCAAAAGCAAACTTTGTATAAAAACATTGCAATTCATCCCTTCTGTTCACGCACAAATCAGGCTCTTTGGCATTATTTTCGGGCTTATATTTCGCGTAAACGCGGCTTAATTCTCTATCATTTTGCGTGTCGTCAACAATGAAAGGGGTCAGTTATCATTTCACAATAAAACACGACCATATATTACCCCTCCTTCATTACTAATTTCATCAACTTCCACCCAAATAACACCCGCTGTCCTTCACTCTTCATTAGGATTACACGGCCAACGAGCGGCTATTTCGTGTTGACAAGCGGTGCTTTGGCTCAGCCAGATAACCGGCGTTTATCGCATCTCAACCGACGCGTTTGTACTTAATGCCAACGACCAGAGAGCCAATCCTATATCGAACTAACCGAGGTTGAGTCAGTGGTAACGTTAATAAAAGCTGTAAATATAATGCTATATGAACTATATGAAATTGATATGTTTTATATACTTTTTTTATATTTAGGGTCCTTTAAACACCTTGTTAAAAAAGTGCCTTTTTTTATAATTTCAACTGAAATTTATTTGAATCTAAAATGATAGCATTGTTGAAGTAAAGAAATATACATATGATTTACATTTTTCATTCAAATTATTTATAATTAAAAATTAACATGTCTAAAGCTGCAATTAAAACAATGATTTCCACCATTGTGAAGCGAATCATCAAAATTAACACAATCTTGGTTTAATTGTATATTTCCTGCATATAATATCATAATTTGTTTATTTTTATAAGACATTATAAGACAATTACGTATGTTAATTTATTGAATGGTTTGATATGTGTGAGATTACTTAGTATATTTCCTCGTAATTAATCCGCCCATCAATCTTAAACCGTCATACCGAATTTTGATATAAAATGAAGTATAAAAACGGAGTAATATTTCAGATAACATCAGTCACTACATCATTATCGATTTACCTGATGGTTGTTATCATGAATCAAACACTTATCATGAATAAGAAGAGCGTTTAAGATAAAACGCGCGCTTCCAAAAACACATCAAAATATCAAGAAGGCATTTTCAACAAGATCAGTTTTAACCCTTGAGCAATACAGTGTCATAAAGGTTGTAGATCATATTTGGTGATTATATGATATAGAGAAGGCATATGATACAGTTACCTGCTATTCCGTCATTTTTTTAGTACAAACAGGTAAGCGTCATATTTGTCAGCCTTTGAACGTCACAATAACGTTACAGGGATACAGGTCACATTATTATGTTTAGCAACGTCAAATGAAACTCAATCATCATGGCTCATGTAAACCGTACCTAACTATTCGTGCCATTCTAGTTCCAAAACAAAGCGAAACATTTAAAGAAATGACTATTGATAACCGCTGTGACAGAAATTGTGATATCGCAACTTTTAGAATTTACATTTAGAATTGTGTCTCAAATCTCCGAAAATGAACGTCAGTACAACCTGAATTTGCATTTTGGTTTTTAGGGATGGGTAAGTTTTCATGTTTGGGGGCCAGTTCAAAAGCAGAACAGAGAGATCAATTACGCAATCTATCACGATATAAGTAGACTCGTACCAGTACCAATATAGAATCGAATGATTGATAAATTGTCATTATTTACAAAGACAAGCGAGAGGAAAGGTTCAAATAGCAACTTTGAGAATTTCACAGTGTAAGTGCCGGGCAGGCAGGTTTTTTTCGGTTATTTTTCCAAACAATCCCTGTCTTCCAATATTGCAATTATGTCTGCTTATTTCTAGTATTTTTCTAAGCATTAACTGTTACGCAATTTTATTATTTATTGTTTTGAAATAGTCTGTTTTAAGCATAGTAATTTATATAATGTTATTAAGATATCAATATAATATTTTTATTAATGAGAATCGAGAAATACCGTACTATTTCCATGACGTATGACAACAATTATAAATTAACAAGAATGTTCATTTTTTACCGAGGGCGTGTATAATTTAAGATTACACACACAAATGCACTAATGAAGAAAATGACTGGTTATTGCGTTCCTGCAGTGTGAAATAATTAATTAGTGCCCTTCCCTGGAGGGCCAGGGTATTTATCTGAAAAACATTTCACATTTCTACAGATGCAATAAATCAGAAAGCGATATTCGGGGCACCGGTAGTGTCGAATAACTTCACGAAGTCTAGGAATCAACTCTTACTGTGCTTGTTTGTATAACTAGACTTATTTGAATTAAGTTTCTTATAAAAAAAAAAATTGTTAATTGTTAAAACAGGATGTTCAATTAAGTGAACAATATTTCATCACCATTACAGTTTATCATTTGTTTAACTTAATTTGTTAGTATTAGTTTTTTTTCATAGAGTGAGGGTCGAACTACAATTTGAAAATAGCTGTAGGTCTTTGCTAAATTTTTAAAAGGTCCATACTATGGACAATTAAAAGTCCGCATGTATATTTCTTCTCTCTTTAAGACACAGGAATAAGGCTATAGCCAGTCAGTCCCGTATTATTTCTTATTTCATGAACTCATCTGCGAATAGATATGAATCCATTTTTGTAAAAGCTATTTTCTGTAAATCAGAATTTATACTTATAATAACTACCTTATATTATAAATATGCATATGCATAAGTATCTCATATATATAGATATACATGCATAATGGTTTCTCATTGCGAATCACTAGTTATTCGTAAACTACTCCGATTTTGATTAACTATTGGTCCATTACATCTTTCAGTATATTCATGTAAAGGTATATCCAGTTGTCAAAACCGACATACCACAACCCTCTATCACATTTTACACAAATCAATTACATAACCTTCGCTATTATATCTCGATTTCTTTAAATCTCTGGTGAACGCTAAATATACCAGTCAACTCACCCCAAGGGCTTTCCAAAACAAATTATGTGATGTCCCTCGATTATTTCAAGTATGATGTCATCTTCATTTTGAGCTGACATGTTGAAATTACTAACCCATCAAATTAAAAAAATGTATTGGTAAAGTTGGTTTTAAACGTCGTAACACCGTAGAAACAATTTGTTCAGTACAATAAAAGCAAAAATATATTTTGAACTCCTAAGTGAACGGCTTAATAAACATTTAAACAAGCAAATCTAACATTTTAGATAATCCGGAGACGTTGAGCTGAGTACGATAATGCGTTTGCGTACGCAGCAATCCTGTCGAAAGTATACGTACACGAATTTGAAGTAAATGTATCAAAGAGTTCATATCGAATTCTGTTTAAGGGACGTTATTTGAATACATACGAGGACTTTTAAAGCTTCAACCTTGTATTTATTTAATAATTATGCACATAGAGTCTATGCTCAACCAAATAGCGCTTCATTTTACCACACACGATTATCCTAGAACATTTTGATATGAAACAAGATTTCGATTGTCGACCATAATATGCGACGTCAAATGCCACATCCTGTCGATTGAGAATATATTTTATCACGTCCGCCATTATCACTTTCCCTTTTTGCCTTATGACCCATCTCCCCCTCTCTTTTACAAAAAAAAAGCGAAATGTTCAGAATAATTACAATTGTTATTTAGTGGGAGACCCATTATTAAGATTTGTCAGCAATTTTGTACTTGTGTGAGTTCAATTGAAGTTCATACACAGTGACTTGTGCCTTAAAGCTAAATCGAGTTTCGCGTAATTATGGTTTAAAACGATCCCACTCCACAAGATATGTGGTGGTTATATCACATTCGTATAAACCCGATGCATCAAAATCTCATTTTAACGTTTATTTCGTTGAATTATTTCTTCTATCTCTGTTTCCCTCGCTTCATTAAAATATATAGCTGATCACATAAATGCAATTGGTGGTAAATTCTCAATTCTAGGATCAAAATTAAGAGCAATATTATCTATTATGATCGGACAAGAAAAAAAAACAAGGGATGGACAAGAAATCTATGACTATTCTTGTTTTCATACGTTATTCATATCACTTCAACTTTGACGGTTAAAAAACATAAGTTACAAATCTTCGTTTTTCGTGTTGGCATTCACTAATCCTATAAGTATAAGTAGACTTCTATAAGTAATGATTTTATACGAGACAATAATATATATTTATTAGCAACATTTAATGTTAATTATGTTTACATTGCAAATGTGTGTCAGTAGATTCCACCCTGGTCATCGACTCACGCAAGCCAATTATCGGTTATTCACCCAATGTCAAACCCATCATTTTATGTCAAAAAGCTAATATAAAAACTATCATATTTCAAACCAAATACATATGTTATCTATGTCAATCTGTGTGGCCAATGAAAGAAAATTGCCATAATTCATGAAATATTTTCACAACATGCTTTTGCTAAGCTTTTAAATTTACATCTTATTTTTAAAGGTAAATTCATATGAAAAATGATGAAGAATTAACAAGACATCAACTATAATTTGATTGACATAAAAGTATCTATTGAAATTATTGAGTACAAATTGATGTCAAATTATTGCAAATACCATGCATATATTATCTGGTATGGATTATATTAGGAAAGTTAAATAGTTAACATCGGGTGGCTCACTTCTATTCAAAATCATATGAAACAGTTTATTTGTGACAAAAGTAAATGAAAATACGGTAAAATCAGCAGAAATGTTGTGATTAATTAGAAATTTAAACATGTTTGTACCAATGATGCAAAAATGTAACCTAGTATGATTCCAATAATGGTGTACAATATTTTATTCAACTCTCCATTTTAAGTGAAAGTTCAAGAAGTTGTCACTTATATATAGCAAAAAAAATCATAATGACACATAAAAAAAGTAATCATCGCAAAAATTGCTGACAATCTCCCATTGTTAAACATAGAACACAAGCAAAAAGCTCCCGTAGTTCCAATGTGATAAGTGTAATCTGACATGATTGCTTGATTTAAGATGGAATTTATTAGAGAAAAATGTCATGGTTTTGCCTGTATTTCAATTTTTGGTGATAAAGAATGTGTTGAATAATTATGATAGATTTTTCATATAATGTGATTCTGTCTAATTAGGTTAAACTTTCAATTTAACCAGTCAGCGACTAATCAATAAAAAATTGATTATAAAATCAAATAAAGAAATTTTGATATCATTTTTGCGATTTACATGTGTATATGTCGTAGTCAATCTGTGAAAACCGCGTATGTTGACATTCGCTAAACTTTTCAGTCAATGTCAACATTCGCTGGTTCACTCAGCGAATGTCAACAATGCCTAAAATGTCCAGGCATTGTCAACATACGCTGAAATTTGCCCCTTAAAATTACACAGATTGACTGATATGATTTCCGATGAATAAAAAGGCTTATCACTTTGAATAAGAATTAAATGAATTGTTATAGGGTAATAAACTGCCACTAAAATATATTAAAGATATAGCTGAACATCATGAAGGTAACATAATAGGATAAGTGTTATAAAATGTGATGCTACGTTTGTATTTATAGTTTAACAGATCAAAGATCATGCATTTTGGGCTCGATTAGATTTTAAAGGATCATTTATATACCGAAATGTGCAATACACATAATTCGAATTATAATATGGACTAAACAAAAGTAATGAATGCTTAAATTTCAATTGCAATTGTGAAATCGAATCGAACAACGTTCATATTTATATATTAAAAGGCCATTTACGATCATCATAATCAAAAGACAGAGAAATATACAATTGCGGATTGATAAGATTAAGACTCTATCAAAAGGGTCATGCCTTACTAGTATTATTCATCACACATAATTCGATTTATGTTAAAGACGAACTACATATTTCACTATGCGTAGCTTCAATTGCAATCGTGCAATCGAATCCAGAAACACTGATACTTAGGTATTTAAAGGTCGTTTATATTCACATTACATAGTCCTACTACTGAGACTAAGTTGATCCCAAAGCATAACAATTCAATATTAGTTGATACATTTAACTAAATGCGTGCTGATGCTTTTCGAACATAATTTATTAATCGAATATTTTTTAGTCAATCTGTGTAATTTTTCGGGGTAAATTTCAGCGTATGTTGACAATGCCTGGAAATTTTAGGCATTGTTGACATACGCTGAGTGAAGCAGCGTATGTTGACATTAACTGAAACATTCAGCGAATGTCAACATACGCGGTTTTCACAGATTGACTACGACATATATATGCCTTTTGAAAGGGAATACCGTTAACTTTTAATTTCATTTCAGTGTTTGTACATTTTGTGCTTTGACTCAGGACTCTTTATGATCAATACAGATAGAATTCTATAACTGAAATCATATCCTCTTTGTAATAGGCCTACATATGTCGACTTCAAGTTTTTATAGTGTCGCTAACTAACAGCAAAAGGCAAGGGAAGTTCCATGTATAAGGCTTGAAAAACATTTTTTTCGGCACAAAAGGCTCCGGCATATAGCACCGAAAACGTTCTCCTCAGTGATGGCACTGACAAAACATATCCAGATTATTTTATGGATATATTTCAAGAATAATTTTATATTTGTATTTAACCATCGACTTACAGCAAAACACATGGGAAGTTCCATGCTTTAGTATCTCATTGGCACCGTGACACCAAAGATTATCCCTTAGCACCAAAAGCGTTCCTCTTGGATGATAGCGCTGACAATACATGGCCAAGCCACTCGAGATGTGAGAGCGTGCGACCCTGAGCGTGAGAGAGTGCGGGCGTGCGGACAGAGTGCGTTATCATGAGTTGTCATGATCCAGATTAGGTTTGAGAAGAAAGTCAATAGGAGGGTCGGTTGCGTATAAATGTGTTTGATAAAGTATATAACACCCAGAGAATGAGCATTCGTTCATAAAAAATGTGCATGTAGATAAAGTATGCCGACTATAGCATTTATATTTTTTGTAGCGATCCAGTTTTTAATGTTTATGAAGGGAGCATATGTATATTTTAGTTTGTTTGTGAGATTTTCATTCAGTGTACGAGTTTATGCTATTATGAATGAAGATATTCGTGGTTTTTACTCAGGTTTGCTTAAGTTAAAACTAGTAAAATCTAAAATAATCATTTCGGAATTCATTTCTTAATTGCAATGTATTGTCAACACGATTTAAGATTTAATCGATAATCAACTGCAAGTTTTTTTTAAATCATGAAGCAATTATACTAATGCATTTTAGGCAAATGGATGGAAATGAATGGACTTATCAAATAATTTTACACTTGTGGAAGATACTGAGTATTATCTATTATTAATTTACGTTATGTTGCTCAAACATGTATTGTATCAATATACTTTTGCATGACCATACATTTAGAGTTGCCGAATCCGTCAGATGTTTAAGGTCAGAACCTTGTCTTATATTATCACTTTCCTAATCCAAATCCTAAAAGAAATAAATTCCATAAACCAGAATCAAGGTGAGCAACAAAAAGCCAGAAAACGTGTGACCCTCAGTTTAAAGTACTTGTATTATCACTCATTGCGAACTTACCTGGCTGCAGCACTGAGGATGGATTAGCTTGACAGGGATTTACTTATCCGCGTAACATGTGCAGTTCCAGATATGTATTGGGCCTTGAGAATTTGGATATGTAGTAGTTATCTTTGATATATGAAAAACGTATTTTCTTTGTTTCAAAATATTTCTTTCCCGCGATTTGCTCTATGAAGCCTCATTCTTGGGCATTCATCTTCTTGTAGATTCAATTGAATACAATGCGTAAGCGGCATCAAAATTGTATCAGACGAACATGCATATTCACATATTCGACCTTGTTTTTTTTTCCTGTATTTTTCTTTAGTATTTATTTAGACAATATACACCCAAACACATAATTAGTATAGCGTCGATTATCTAACATTTATCAAAGAAAGCGTACAGATTATATAACAACAATTAAATTAACTGCATTTAATGCATAAATACATAAATACTCAAATTGTTTGATGTAACATTTAAACGAAATGATAATTGAAGGACAAAACGAAGGACAGTGAGAATCCTTTCTACTTGCACTTAGGTTTGTGTTTGTATTCGACCGACCAACTTAAAATAATGCAAATATGCATAGTGCATTCCATTTATTTATATGGAACCCTTCGTCAATTAGCATATAATGTATAAACATGAAATGAAGCCCTCTTAATATCTAAACAAAACATTTCCCATAAATTATTACTCACTTTGCAAAATACTTTCTAGTATGACATAAACTGTACAGATTTATCATTGCTAACGTGGAAGTTTTACTGGTAACAGCGATTTTCCACATTAAAGTTAATGACAAAATTATTTGGGTCTAAGTTTACGACACAAACAACACCAGCATTTTTTGATGACATCCCTAAACGTATCTTATCATAGAAAATATCGTCGACCGGTGTCATATTTCTTGTCTATTTTATTTTGGTATATTAAGATGAATCGTATCTAATCCCGTAACCACCACTCCTGCCCCTCTACAAAAATAAACATCATAATAAATAAACAAAATTCAATAACTGAATGAGCACCCCACAACTTCACAGCTGCCAAGGTTGCGATAATGCTTGGTCACGCATTCCTTGCGTTCACACAACCAATCACATCATCGATTGATTAATGATTCGCGGGATAAGAACTGGCTACGGACAACAGCGACCCTATAGAACCATGAACCCCCAATTGGATCATATCTGTCGCAGTCCATTCTGCTGTTTGCGTGGTGACAGATGGCTTGATCAGGAAGGCATGTTGGCTCCTTAACGTTGAAACGTTACTCGTGGATTCCTAACGGATTCTGATGTTGTTTTGTTTTGCTAATATTTTGCTTTTGTTTGGACGCAGGGGCAACTCAGATAGTTAATATATAAATTTTATTTAATATACATGCAGACGATTCCTTTTTCTAAGGTAAAAACCACGTTTGTGAGACGCTTTATTTTCTGACGAAGTTTGGATGCATCTTATGAAGAGGGTTAATTTATTGCAATGTATTACCTTGTCAACCAATTGTTGATCTTCGGTCCTAACTTCGAACAACATTTGTAATTCCTGTTCTCTAGCTACTTTGGCTAAAACCTATATTCTGGATAGGTACCTTTATGTTCTATATTTGTGACATATTTTGCCGGCAATGGAATCAAAAATACATTTCTTATAAAGAACAAAACACATTTTGCAAAGCACCACGGGTTTGTAATAAACTATTGCATGAAATTTCTTGCATTGATTTGATCACCATTTAATTATTATCTTAACATATTTAACATGAAGACATTTCAACTTTACATAGTCTAGTAGTAAACATCCCAAAATAGAACAGACCTTACAATATTATAGGAAGTCAAAGTCATTTAATACCTCACTGACCTTACGACTATCTTCACCCTTACATAAGTGTGTTGTGTCAACTTGAATGAAAACATCCACAAGACATCGACACTCATAAGTGCCAGTAGGGGAGAAACGAGAGAACCAGAACAGTTTGTTCTGGTTCTCTCGTTCATTCTGGGACAACCCCCTACCCCCCCCCCCCGGGGGGGGGTCGGGGGGTAGGGGGGTCGGGGGTGGGTCGGTAGGTGGTTATAGGTTGAAAATGTAAACAACTAAATTACAATGTATAATTCATATGGTATTATACATATGC
>LQRL01148021.1:14156-29029 GCA_001703475.1 Hydroides elegans | reverse complement strand
ATATTTTAGCGCATCCCCTACCCGGGTTCAATATTTACTTACTATTTGCTTTTGTTGGTTTATCAAAATCAATCACCACCCTTCCTTTCAGCCATTGGCCAGCGACATATACTCCATTCTGACCGTCGGTAAATTCAATTTGAAATAGCCTGATCCCCATTTGAAAATATATTTTTATGTTCTTTTTAAAACAAGAAAAGGTTCATTTTTAATCAATATGTTTTGTCATAAATGTTTATGTTTGTGCAAACTCTTTATATGTTATTTGCATTTTATTTGCAATTAATTTCGCTGTTGCGCAACACCTATGTTTTAAATAAGAAAAGACTGTAAACAACAGAAACTTTATCATTTACCGTACAATTCAAGGAAGTTAAATGCAGGTAACACGTGAAAAAGGTCATTGCAGGAAACATGTTTATTAACATGTAAAATGTACTTTGAATTTTGATGAACCCAACCCTGTGTCATTCAAATGTTTAAGAATAGTTTTTGGTGTTGTTGCTTTTAAGATTTATTTTGCATCAAGGTCAGTTTAGTTTGAAAATTTCGCGGATAAGAACATGCGAATAGTTAAAAAAGTGTTTATGCATTTTAGCCGAGTGTTTATGATGAATAACCTGTCGCTCTGAAATTATAAAGGTTCAGCATGCATAGTTTTAAAAGATCAACATGGTCTTGTTAAGTAATGTCCCTCTTTAAGTAATGTCTCCTTTTTTATGGCCAATGTTTGTCACCGAAAATCTTGCGCGAACACACAATTGCACTTAAATAAGCCGAATTATTTACTAGTGTTTAGTACAAATACGGCGACAGATTTATTTGGTCATTGTTTGGATTTTAAGTACGTTCGCACCTCGCATAAACACTCGGACTGCCTTGATCGCACTTCTCATTATGAGCAAGAAAACAAGTAAGTTTCAGCTAGAAATTATATCAAAAATTAATTTTTTGAGGTTATTCGTGGTAATAGCGAAGATATATTGAATATCTGGCACACATTTTTGTCGTAGATTCAGGATCATCATATTCCAATACTTTAGGATCATTTTGAAATTTGACTTTTTTGGGAAAATCTTATTTTTAGGCTAGCGCGAAAAATCATATTTTTAGCGGCGAAACTTTCAAACTAAACAGACCTTCCTAAATTTTACACAATCACATTTTATATTGGCTTCAAAATACTGTATGAAATAATGGTATAACCTTTTAGTGAGTTTTGCAATATAAAACTGAATCAGAACGATGGGTACATGTTGGGGAAAAGTAGATGTTGGTAAACGTAAATATATTTTGGTTACCAGATATAATTAGAGAATTTATTAGGGTAATTCATTAGGGTGTCCGCCCAAAAAGTTTCCGCCCAAAACGTTTCCGTCCAAAAAGTTTCCTAAATGTTATGATGGTAATTGTTATTCTATAAATAGATTAATGATAGATATGGATTTTTTTCATTCTAACTTTTTCATTTATCTAAGACCTTAGTGACACGATGTGCCTTAGTTCAAAGTAGAGTCTACTTTTACTCCTATAAAAAATCTGTCATTGATTAGATAAAAAATGCCATGTTTGCAACTCCACAAAAAGCAAATCCAAATATCAGACATGCATCTTTGAAGAAATATGTCCTTGGTGCCCCGCTAGGAAGAGTGAACCTCGATCCATTTCCCGCTAGAAATGGAAACAGATATATCTTAGTGATAGGTGACGTCTTCACAAATTTCTTATTTCTATTTCAATCGCTGATATAATATAGCCTATTTACTTGTTATAGAGTGGGTTTTAAACTTTGGACCCCCTAGAATCATTCATTCTGGTAAGCTGGATGCTGGCGTACATCAAACCTTGAACTCTAGCTATCATCCACAAGAGAATGCAGGGGTGTACCTTAACCAAAAGTCGACGGTCGCAGAAGCGCGACCGTCACCTTAAACAACATTCGCACCGCTAAAACGAAAATCGCCCGTGATTGCAAAGTGTACTTTAAGGCGCGAGCCGTAATTTTACTAGTATTCTGTAACAATTTATCTCCTGCAGTATTGAATTCTATGAAATTGGCATTCGCACGAGCGCGAGCGTCGTCTGAAACGACACTCGCGCAGCCAAAACGACGGTTGCATATGCGACTGTGCGACCGCTAAGGTACACCCCTGTGAATGGCATGATTAAGCGTGCGAACGGCACTACTCCAAACGGAACGGCTCATAAGCATGAAAATCAATGAAAATAAACAGATAGGTCCGATAAATTGGTATTTGTTATGTCCGTATATAGAGCAACTGCTAATGAATCTAATGTGTTGTCTCCAAAACCAGATGATATAAGGCAGAGAAATACCACTCTCATTCGATTTAATAATAGGTAAGTTGCAATTTTGAGAGGTTGATTTGAAATAGGCTAAGGTATGGCATGACGGAATATTGCTAAGAGTGCAGAAACACAGAAACGTTACTATGCTGTTAAAGTACGCGGTTGAAAATAAGAAGTTGGAGCGCGTGTTACGTGCGATTTCCCACATAACAAATTGAAACGCTCTCCGACACTAAGGCGTTAATGGCAAGGACCATTTAAGATTATCAAGTAGATTGTTCGACTTGAATTATAGATTTTGGCTCAATCCCAGTTCGAAACCAAAATTAGTCCACAGATATCAACTAAATTACAGTTTAACGGATTACTTTGTTCCACTGTGCCCTACACACTATAGCTCAATAAAGCTTTATGCTATAAGACTGTTAGACCTTATGGTTGAAAGTCGCATTTGACATGCTACAGTCATTTGAGCAACGTCTCGTACATTTCTTATTCAATATGATGATTGCAGCGTTGCTGTTTTGAGGATATGCGCACCTACTCAAATAGGCAGCCATAGATCGGACTTTTCGCGTTCGAGTTGTCCTAAAATGGGTCAATTAGGCGCCCCATAGGAAAATACTTAAATACATGGGTTCCCATCCCTCCATAATTTGAACTCAACCGCGGCTAACTCTACACTAAGATAATAGGCCTTTTGCCTTTACATAACTGCCAGGGTAAGAACATAGTTAAGAAAATTTCTTCGATTCCAGTATTTCAAAGGTCTACAATTCTTCTTATATGGCGGATATTGATAATTTGAAACTAATTAATTCTAGTTGAATATTTTTTTCATATACCTTATAATTGCTTGGTTGCAGTTTCATCTGTGGATCGTCAGGTCCCTCTCATGCCTCAATGTGCATTTCGACGGCTATGTGCTCTTCCTGGGTCGTCGACACGGCTGATCATTCCGCGCCTCCACAGATGGGCATGCTTGCTCTATTTCGTTCCAACTCTCCTCACTTCCTCTCTCAGTTCCAACAGGTGGATTCCCATGATGTTTCTCCCTGGCCAGTTTTCAGGGTTCCTCCAGCCAACTTCCTCCTTGGACAACTCACACGACCAGGACCCATATTCTCCACTACCTTTATCCTCAAAACTTATTCTCAAATCTAAGCTTAAAGAGTAATTTAAAGTTTGACGTTATTCTCTGCTACTTTCATGCTTATCCTTATCCTCAAATTTTAAGGATAACCTTGTCAAATTTGAGAGGTCCTTAAGAAGTAACTTTATGTTATAAAAATTAGTTTGAACAAAGTAAAACCTATATTCAGCGAATGAAACACAGCATAGACATTATATAGAGACTTTTTCGAGTAAAAAGATGTCTCATTTGCCAAAAAAAATACTGGAAAATCAATTTGCGTCATTTTCAGTCAAGATCATTTTTTTTTTCATAAAACTTAAAATATTTGATTTTAAATTTTCATCAATGAACATACTTTTATAATAGAGAGTTTGTGCAAATATAAAATTTGTTGCGCTAGTAGCCTGGATTCCCCAAATATAACTAATCACATTGATGGTACTGATTTGTTTACTTCATTTTGACGTCATTCAAGCGGAATTCCCTAAGTTGCCCAAACTCTCTATTGGCGTTTTTTTTAAATGATTGTTTTTTTTTATGCGAAAAAAAAATGATTTAGTAAAATAATGTTTCTTCCAATGCTAGATCAAATTTTCTGGATACCTATCAACATAAAATGTCATTCATAAAATTCCATCGTAGTAACCGTTTTCAAAATAGTTTGATTTTATACTTAAGTTTAAGGATAAGGATTAAACTTAAGGATGCAGATAGCGGAGAATAGGGTTCAAACTTAAGGGTATGGTTTGAGGGTGAAACTTAATAACTTTAAGGATAAGTTTAAAGATGAGCGGAGAATAGCGGTTGAGAAGTTGTCGCCTGGCACAGCCTCCACTATTGTTAATTTGGCCTTCATTAATTCATGTCTATATCTGAGACCGCATTCAAATTTCCTGCGTATTATATGTTTCATGACATCGAGTTATTCGGTTTCCCATGTAATTTTTTAAATAAATAGTTTAAAAAAAAAAGTAAAATAGTACAATAAATTATATAAACCACTACTTCTGGAAAATTCGCCTTTGGAACAATTGACCCCTCAAGGCCACCGGATGTTTACAAGCTGTCAAAACAGTCGCTTGGTTGATGGACACCCTTTTTTCTGTGAATCAACAGTTTTTTGACTGTTCTAAGAGGTTTGATAAGATCTATTTAAACATCAACTTAATCTATACAGTTTCCCATGTCTTTGTATCAGAATTGAACGCATAAGGAGGTTAAATGTACTCGAATTGTGAAACGTTTCACTACGTACGTTACGACATCCCGGGAAACGTACACACAGACACAGTTATACGAGTACTTGTAAGTTGTATTTCTACGAGCGTTAGTTGATTCTGAACGTATGTTTACGTATATCCATTTAACTTGACTTACTATAAAACGTATCAATTATAGGAGAATCGCATTTAATTCATGTTGCCCTCATAAATACAATACTTTTGAAGCGATTGAGGAAACTTAACAGGCAAGATCTGGATATCGATAAGATACAAGTACGACAATGAAACGATGTTAAAGTTTAAGATATTGAGTTACTTTCAAGGAATGAGTTGAAGGGACCATCGATTACGAGCACTAAAAGGATTTTCGGTGTGATTTTTTATGTCATAACTCTAAACCTCTGTTGGAAGCGCTCCGATAGTGCGTCTACAGAATTCTGTCTCGGTAATTTTTCGAGTGTGCAAATTAAGCCCCAGTATTTCAAAATTCTGTCTCGCTAATCTTGATTTTCCCTCGAAATTACCGAGGGTTTGGATCCTTATGATTCACCCCGCGTTAGCTCTGAATGCGTATGAGTAGATACGAGGTCCACGGCGGTCAGTGGCCCACTTTTCGAGGTTTTTAGCTTATTTCTGTGACAATATCAAATCGTTAACCGAAAGAAGGCCTGAATATTAAAGGTAAGATTTATATTCATAGATCGACAACTTGTTTTGACGAAAAGAATTGATTATCATAGAAATAAAACATAATAATTTCCGAAAAGTCGTCTCTAAGGACAACAGGCCCCCAGGGCGGCCCACCAACTTTTCCTTAAAAAATGTTGAATTCCAAAGTCGTTAAGCTTACTCAACAGTAAGATTTCATTAAAATAGTGTCTTACTATATACAACTACGCGAAAAAATGTCGCAAGTATGTTGTTTTGCCATGACTGTGTTAGGGGTCATTATATGTAACAAATTTGCTTTTATAAGAATAACTTTTTTATGCTTCATTTTTGGGAACTATGTTGAATGGAAACAATGTACAGCTAATGGAGACAGTCACTTTGTATTAAACAGTTCAGGCAAAAAATAGGTATATGCCAGAATTCGAGAAGCCCGGGGCCCGGGGCCTCGTATAGCATTTGATAGTTTGACAAAATTAAGTTAACCAGATGTGCCGAATAAGCTGGCATATAATCCACACATATACAATATACATGTATGTAAAAAGGCGAACTCCACGATTTTAAGTAAAGATTTAATATAGAATGCACATTAATGTTAAGGATATAATATGTTACCTTAAATGCTGTATTTTATCAATATAAAAATGCTTTTAAAAAGCTATGGGTTTCTGTTGATAATTATCCATGGAACCTGGTCTCGTAGCCCCATTTGGAAAACAAAATATAGCCAGATGAATCGACATAATCTATGAAATTAAATTATCATGGTTCTGTAAAGTCCTAGGACAAAGGAAAACATCTTTCAAACGTGTAGGAAATCACTTAAAAGGTCTCCACAAGTCGTGAAAATAACATTTTTGCAAATCTTTGCGATAAAGCCAACATATTTTATGCCCATTAAAAAAAATCACATTTGAATTCGGGTCAAAATCCTCTTTTTTTCCGTTTTGTATGAAAACGTTCTCTAAAGTAATAGCAATAATGTTAGTACGGAGCTTGAATAGTTCAAATTAGTTTTAATTGTGTAAAGCTTTGTAAAGGTCAATCAACCTTGCTCTTTGGACGTGATGTATCGATTGGTTCGCTCGAACATGCAATGACTTTGTGATGGACTTTACGGTATTTAACACAGTATTGTTTACATCTTGAATCAGACTCTCGAAGGCTGTTTGAGTCCTATTGCATCAAGATGAAATCGAATTTATACGCAGCCTTGTGCAGTGAAAATTCAGAAAAATAATGTCACGCTTCGAAAACAACAATTACCGATAGTCTAGTGTCCATGACAAGAACACCAGAACGATTTTGAAAACGTTCATGCATAAAATTTCGAAATGTTACTTAAGGACGCCTCTAAAAAGGTCGTATGGATGAAGTGCAAAAAAAAAAAAAATAGAAGAAGAAATATTTCCACATATAGGCGCAAATTCTAAAAGAATGTAATTATTCAAATTAGTGAGCACAGTTGAATAAACTGCTGATGGCCTTCTAACTTGAGCGTCTTTAAGACTGAAATGTCTTTTTATTTTTTTGTTCAAAATATGATGTTTTTTTTCCAAATAATATAACCACGCTCAAGTAGAAATCTTCAATGAAAAGATGTTGTGTTCAAGTAGAGTGGTCTAGAATTGAAACTGTTTTTTTTTTAATGAAGTATTGAACTTTAAAGGTTGATTACATGTAGAACTATACTGGCGAGTGCACACGAAAAAAAAAACTATAGAACACTGCAAAGAACAGTTGAACATATATTACCACACAAAGCGACCGTTTCACTATAAATTCGGTAATCGGCTATGATTTAATTCGACGCATAATATATGTACTTTTGAAGAACGATTGTGAAGGGGGAGGATAGAAAGCTCATAAGAAAATACAAGTAAAGTCTATTATTGAATCCTTGCGCTAGTTTGTACATATTCGTTTAAGAGCCATTGTTCTGCATTCTTATATCAAAGAAATAACTCATAATAACTCATAATTCTTTAATAGTAAAGAGAGAGAAAGAGAGAGGGAAAGAGAGATAGAGAAATGAAAAACTAAAGAAAATCTACGGTAATCTTAATGTCTTGTATCATCACTGTATGAAAGTGATTGATAAGAACATAAACACTTGATCCGAATATCTCATTCGCATATTTGTAACAAGGAGGATGAGGGAGAGCTAATGGGCTGATTATAAAAATCCCACTTTCACGCATGATTTATAGATTATATGTTCGAATGGCCTCTTACATATATCGTATTTAAAGCATAGACACAGTCATGAAAACATCATTTTTTTCCTATAATTGAGCCTGTTTTGCACACGAGACCTTTTACATGCACTATACATTGCCTTTTACGGAACCTATATGGTAATGTCACCCACCAGCTGTTTCGTTTCTAACCAAGCTTTTTAAACGCTAATTTTTTGTTGCAAAGAGCAAGTTGTGAATGCATGATGATGACTCAGCATGATGTTGGTGGCATTTTGCAATGCCATTTAGAATTAATCAGAACAGGCATTTTGATTTAATAACTAAATGGATAGACCGGTATATTTATGTATACTTGCTTCTTTTATACCATGCTAGGACGTTTAATTAGACAGGATAATTAATTTAGAAAATGTGTTAGAATACTACAGAGGATTGATGGATATTATTAAAAAAATTATGCGCATTTGTTTTTTAATTTATGTAACTGTTGATAATATATCAAATATATATATATCATCGATAACACAAAGTATAGGCGGATATATTTAATATTCCATCATTCATGAACTTCATTCGATCATTTCTGATTTACCGGTAAAACATGAGCCGATTCAGTTGAAACGTGAGTCAAGATTGATTTAAAATAAGAACAGCTGTAAGACTAATAATTCACACAAACAAGCTGTAAACATTTGCTCACACATCTTGAGTGAAAAACAGTCACAAGCAATTTTATTTATTGTGAGTAATTGTAAACAAAAGGACGTGTGACGTCATGAGATCTTGACACATAGGAAGTAAGAAACAAGCCATTCCTAGACGTCATATGACGTGATATATCGTGTTCGTATTGTTTTCACTACCGCAATACTATAAATATACCTCCGCCATATAAAACATATTGCGCTTATCCTACATGTATATTAAAACTCTGCACCCGGAGTTTATTTTCGGAATTGGACTTAAATGAGAAATGTCCAAATAACGTTTTTTTTTTTCATGGAAATAAATCACCACGTTTTTTGTTTTTCTTTATTGGTAAAATTGACCGAACACTTATATAACTTCACTGATTGACTTGTTCACGATGGAATTGTCACGCACCTTTTCTGAGGTCAATATGCCAGGGCCTTATTCAATGGGAAAGATCCATGAGCCCTTAATATTCTTATGTATTCTTTTGGCTGACCTGGACCTACATGTTTATTCTCCACTATCCTTTACTTACGTAAAGCGCGTGGTAAAAGGCTGGAGAAAGGCTAGTTAAAGGTTAATGCTCTGGTTACATAAAAATGAGCCATTCTACAATCGCAAGTCGGGGTTCTCACTGTGTTGTTTGTTGAATTAGGAAAATTTCAAAGAAAAGTCCTGTCGCTCCTTGCGATTTCAAACAAAGAAAAGAGTAAAAATCGCTTCCCCAGCGATTTTATTTAATGTACATGTATGACCCTTATGTTGAGCGGTAAATATGGGACTCGTTCCATAATGCCTCATTTACTGGATCCCAACGTCCTCAATATTCAAATTTATTCTTTTGGACTATCTAGCACCATATACCAGCTTTTTAGTTGTCAGTGCGTCAGGACCTTATATTCAGGGAAACAGATCCATATACCCTTCATATTCTTGTGTATTCTTTTGATATAACCTGGACCTACATGTATATTCCATATACCAGCTGAGCCCGCTATGCCCTCACTTTCACCCCAACTTGCTTTGCACTCAGCGTTATCATTATTATTTTGCACTCCGCACTTAACAATGTAAACACACGCAATAAGAAAAATCGACATTCTTATGCAATGTCTCCCATAGTGGGACCTGTCATTTGTGTCACTTGAAATACATTGTATTGAGATCGGGGTCCAGATTAGTCAAGAAAGAAACATGATTACTGGAGATCCATGTTGAAAAAATCATGATTTGCACGATCAAATTATAGACCGGAAAGACATTTTCGGTGTGCAAAAGTTGTTCTAAGACTATGTCATGACTACCCTGTGTTTATCCCCTTCCATCAAGTAATGCAACGATATTGAATTTTAATTTGTTCATTAAGACACCCGAATTGAATGCACACAATATTATGGGGGAACAGAAGGGATAAACTGCTTTGTTTTATATCAAAAGGGGCTTTGACTTTAAAGAGCATAACTTGTGTTTTGAGCTTTTTTTCAGAGCAGATGAACGCATCCTAAGACTTCTAAATTTAATTTCAATATAATTGATGAACTTTTCCAGAAATAACCATAGTTATCAACCCTATAATATTTATCCAGCTCTTAATATAAATTGCTTTCAAATGTACAAATGTATATATACAGTGGACCCTCGCTTAATCGAACACGAATAAACCAAATTATTGCCTTACTAGGACATCAATGGAAAACACACCCTCTATATTTCCTTCATAAGTCGCTTCGGGTAAATATAAATTCCATTAAACAAAGTAGTTTCAGCGGTCCCGATGTGTTCGGTTTAACGAGATTGTGGTTTGGATATTGTCGATAAATATACATGTACGTTTTGCATTTACTGACTTGCATGAAATTTAGCCATAGTGTTATCTGATAGTTGTGGTTTTAGTTCTATTAAACCAAGATATAAAGATAACGGGCTATCATGCCGAATCAAATTAGAAATAGATAAATGAGTAAACACTAGATGAATCACATCAATTCTCATAGATTGGCTTGGCTTTACTCTTTCTATATTAGAAAGATATATGATAAGCTAGATCCATAAGAGCTTTTCCTGATCCATAGGCTATCTGTTAAATTCGTTTTTTTTTTTTAGCATTTGCTGACCTGCATGAAATGTAGCCATAGTGCTATCGTGTTATTTCATACCAAGATGTAAAAATAATGGGTTATCATGCCAAACCATATATCAAGTAGATAACTGAGTAAAATCTAAATAAATCTCACATATTTTCATAGATTGGCTTGGCTTTACGCTATCTATATTAAATAAGATATTAGATAAGCTAGATCCATTCAAGATCTCCTGGTCTGTAGGCTATCTCTTCAGTTCAAATTTCAATTTTTTTTTGGGAGGTTTGATCTAGTTTGAGGTCTCTCAACTACAGTTCACTTATATCGAAAGTCACACATTCCAAATTTGGTTTATGGCCAAGGAGCATCGAAGAATAGAAAATTGAAAAAAAAAAACAAAAAAAAACTTTTTTTGTCTACTTTTAGAATGTAGAAAATAGTCACAAATATAGCCTGATAATTTCTAAACACGCCCTGATTTTGTGAAAACATGTTCTTTTAGAGGTATTTTCAGAATGGTCAGTAGACCCTATTATAATTTATGCATAGCGTTGAACCTTTTTATGTTTCTCTTTCCTTTAAATATCGCTAGTTCTTTCATTCATGAAGAAACCCTTAAATACTTTTGAATGCATGCGATATTGTGCATGTTGAACCCTTACAATAACCTTTCAGTTTACGATGAATGACTAACGTACAAATCAAAAGCTAAGATCTATTTATACCGGCTCATGCACACATCCCTTCTAATAATAAAGACGTTGGACTGTTAAATACTTTTGGGTACATGCGATGCTATGCATGCACAAGCCTTACAATACCCTTTCTCTTTAACAACTTAAAAGACTGGTTCATGTACCAGTAAGAAGCTAAGATCTCTAAATACCATCTTATGCACATATCCCTTATCTTTCATTTAAACACAATATTGCTAGTATTTTATGTCTTAAAGAATACCTTTCAATATTGCTAACATGCTAACTCGTGCATGCACAAGCCATACGATATCCTTTCTTATAAAAAAAACTTGGTTCACTTTATCAATAAGCAGCCGAGATACTTGTATCCAAAAACTCATCATAGACACGGGTATTTATCTCAATACCTGCTTATGCACACATCCCTTCCTATAATAAAGACCTTGAACCCTTGCAATGTGTCAGTCAGCTGGCTAGTGTTTCACAGACCCAGTTGATTAGCGATCGGCTGATCAGTTAGCATTTGTAACCTAAATGTGGACTATGACACATCTTAATCTCTATAATATTATAGGAGCTAAGGATAGTTGAGATAAGGAAGGTTTTGTTAAATTTTAAGCACTTCTCTTTAATAAGGATAGGATAAAAGCTAAGGATATTTTAGATTAATAAGGTATGTTCAATTCAAGCACTTTAAGCATTCCTAGTTGTGGAAACTTAAATGATACATCAAGTAGAATCTAAGCTTTATAAACAAGTGCATGTTATATATATGAGGTGAACTTCTGTTGTCTTTCATTGAGGTCGTTCGATAAGGATGATGTAAGGATCGGCTTAAAATGCGTAACAATCCGTTACAAATGCACCATTACAGTTAGCCTACATTACTATCTTTTCGCTTTCAATAGATAACCCTGATTTGATCAGCTTGTGTATGGTATAAACATCAATTAATCTAATTGATATATTATTATCATATTTAATAATAACAATTTTGAAATAAACTGCGTTGGAAAGCATTTATCTGCCTGCGTTTTTCAACTCATTTCTGGATTTGATCAGTTTTGTTATGTGTATACATTATATACGTGTATACATGTATGTATGTAGACTACATGTATATAAATATGTACATGTTTATACATTAATGTCAGCATGACATGTTCTTTGATTAAGTTCACAGCATCTTACTTATATCGATATATTTACATGTACATTATTTATATACTTGACCGAAAATAAGTGTGCATTCATGTACTTGTGGTCCGAAAGACTTCGTTTATGGATAACAGAAAAATATGCAGTAAATACCCAATATAAAAACTAAAAATCGATGCTAATTATAATGTTGTGATAAGGTTGAATTTAACTCGTGGTGAGAAATAAAAAAATATAAAGCGCCTACTCATTTACATTTCATAAAAAGATATCACTCTTTGATTTTTGCCCCTGTCTCGATCACATATAGATTCTACCCCCATCTAGACCTACTCTTAAAAATGTCACTTATCCCTGTGCTTCCAAAGATTCATTCTGAATATTGAATATTGAATGGTTAGCTTATATTTCAGAGATTTCAAAATGAATTTGATTCTGCTCCCTGGTCTCCTACCAAGTCCCAAAAAGAAGCCTAAGACCAAGCATATTGGGCCAAGGTGCCCCTCCCCGGGGCGTCATAAATAAACGATCATACTGATCTGAAAAATAATTTGAAATCGAAAGACATATCCATCACTGATTTAGCCGTAGATTAATGTACTTTAATCTCACCATGTCTAATGATTTACTTTTTTTGCTTGTTTTTTTTTTCAGAGGCTTCAAACTACTTTGACTCTGCGCCCTGGTCATCCAAGTCCGAAATAGAAGCCTAAGGTTAAAAACAAACCAGGCCTAAGGCCAAAGTAGAATAATCGGCCAAGATGCCGCCCCGGGGGGACACGAAGAACGACACGGTGCTAAGCATCGAGAAAGATGAAACTAAACAGGTAATTTTCTTATTTTGTATTCTTTATAGCTAAACAAATATATCGATTATTTTGATAGAAAAGCATGGTATTTCGTGTTCAAGGTTTAAACAAAATCCTGTTAATCTTTGAATTCCTGGAAGAGTCCTGGAAAGTTGTTTAATATTGAAATGCCATGGAAAAGTAAAGGATATTGCCGAGGTTTTCCTTTCGTTGCCTGGATATCATTTAATTCGAGTTAAAACTGTTTGATTATTGAAGCTTCATACTGCTGCTAAAATATATGGCCGAGTGCAGTTCACGGTGTTAGACCCAAGCAGCGCTTGAGTTATGCTTGAGCGCTGCTTTATTTTCCTTCCAGATGCAATAAACGGGTATCTTAACAATGATTATTATTAAGCCCATTTAGATGAAAAGTGTTCACTAGTAAATGTGCATTAACATAGACTGACTGATGAGAAACACACATTATCCGGTAATGGCCAACACCGGCTTGGTGTAACACCGTGAACTGCAACCGGCCAATAATTGCTAAGCAGTGGTGGAAAGGAGTTTGGATTTGCTTGATAGTAGTGATAACATTATACGTAAGAGATAAAAAGATAACGAACCTTTTAATCTTTCCCGTATAATTTTATCATATAGGTAGGTAAAAATAGTAGGTATTTATAGTTGTTAAAATATTATTGCTGATGCAACAAACCAAAACTTCTGTTCTGTTACGTGTTTTGGTTTTTAGTTTGAATAAGGAAGCCTTAAAAAAAGGGTTTAAATAAACACGCCATTAACCCAGTTATCATATGGTATGAGTTGGTTGCATTGTGAATAACATTTCAAAATTGGACCAAAAATAAATAAATAAATAAAACTATTTCTTTAAATATTTCTTTGAAAACCATTTTACAGAGTCTATTGAACGGTTTCAAACGCGGTGGCGAAAACGGAATAGAAAAGCCTGGCAAAGACGGAAAAACCGGAAAGACAGATGAAAAAGACGAAAAAGCTGAGACCAAAAAAGATGAAACGTTTGAAAAGAAGAAAGGATCCTCATGGAAAGGATTCTTCAGTAAAATGGGGTAAGGCACAAATTTTAATTCATATTTTAATTTGTTAAATATCATTAAAATTCTATCCAATATCCAATAATCCAATATTATTTTGTTCAAAAAGATCGATTTGTACAAAGAAAATAGTTCCATTAGAATTACAGTGAAACCTCGAACCTCGAAGTTTATTCGAACTACTGTTATTACATATGTACAAAAAGGTACATGTATAACCCGGACCAGTGTATAAATCGTACCTCTTGAAAATCAATGATTATGATTGGAAATCCGCTATATTACCCGCGCCTTTGTTTATCCCGCACCTGGTGTTACATATGTTACATCGGTGTATAACCCACAGGGTATAAACCGGTTATTACGGTATATGTGATTTGAAAGTCATTCATATACATGTCGCAGTATTATACAACCACGAGTATTTCGAATTCACAGTAAACTCGAAATTAACCCGAAGTCCCGCTTAGCTCTATTTTAGCTGAGTAAAATTTAGCTTGCTTAAAAGCACAAAAAAAGTGTAAATTACACTGAAATGTAAACAATCCGGGTTCAAATTATACGTGGCTTTTCGTAATCCGTGGACACAGTCTGCCATATGTTAATGTTTTCAACAGAAAATGCATGTTTAAGTCAGCTTTATACATGGACATGCATCCTGATAAAATTTATTGATTAAGGTCAAGGTGCATAGAACAATTTATCATGAAGTGGGACACTATATACGAAATATAGATTTTGATGAGGTAGAACTTTAAAACAAAATGCCCTAGACGGATTTAATTTGGCAAGTATATAGGTAAACCATTCCTTAATTAAATCCTGTATCTTAAAA
>LQRL01148021.1:1217-11758 GCA_001703475.1 Hydroides elegans | reverse complement strand
TGCAAAATTTTATAAAGTGTATATAAAGAAACCATAGTTAATCAAAGTTTTATATAAAAATTTGATATGCACAATAGGGGTTTGGCCTGAAAAGAACACTATAAAAATTTGGTATCGAAAAAATAAATAATGGTAAAGTTACACCCGATTGACCGGGGCTCATCTGATTACTGGACCAAGCTTTACAAATCTTTATATTCGGCAAGGAAGTTCTGTTTCAGTACAGTCTGGACTATAAAGTTGTAGATTCTAGGCCTATTTTAGATTCAAAATGAAAAGGTTCCATGCCCTGAATATCAGGTATAATTAGCTCTATAATGACTATTTCAATCCAATTTATTGATTAAAACTGTGTATGTCAGTTAGACTTATACACAAGTCGCTTTCAAAGTGAATTCAAAAGACTAAGAAACATGGATGTGTGAGAGTAACGCAAAATATAGGCATTTATATGCGTTGTCATATGAATTGTTCTCATATGACAGAGTTCGAGACTGTGCAAAACACTAATAAAAATATTAGAACATATTCGCTAGTGGGATGGAGGACTCGCGTATACCAAAGGGTAACATGCGTATGTTACCCTTTGGTATACGCCATATATGAACGTACATGAACGTTAAAGCAACTGCGACTATTCCCCTCGCCAAGTGGTCGATTTGATTAAAATATCAATTCAATTGTCGTTTTCTTCGGACATTTATTCAGCACAAAAAAAACTATTGGTATACCATTTGATTCTTTAAATGTAATTTAATGTAAGTCATTTGGCATTATTGGCTGGCTGACGTAAATGCATTTGTATAAAAAATGAATTTATCCCAAAGAGCTATATGTTCATGTTTATAGATATTGGAAAATGATAATAATCACTTCGAAAATCATATACCACATTAGACAAATGATATCAAGCATAATTACACATCTGAGTTTTTGGCATCATTGATTCCTGAGTACGTTTGTGAAGCAAAGTGTGTGATGCATAAAAACGCTTGCCTATGAAACATTTTTTATAACTACTGCAACGCTTTGATTTGGCACTTCGATATCACAATTATGAGTAAAACCATAGATTACGTAGAATCTGTATGGAGCCCTTTGTCTTAAACTTCTAGTCATTCCCTATATCGGACTATTGTCATACGGCGCTCTCATATGAGAAGCTGCTTTTGGTTGCTATGGTGCTTTGCGTTGCCATGGAGAGTTCAGATCTGCTAAGTGAGTAGGCACTGGTCGCCTCTGGACTGTAGATGTAAAAGGCGCTTCGAGTTGGACTAGATAAATTCTGCAAAAAATAGACAATTTGTGTTTTACAATATTAATTGCTATCCAATTTTCATTATGCCAATATATTTCATAGTTATTTAATTAAAAGTGAAAACTGAAAGTTGAGTAAAGAGTCTGTATTATCGTGAATGCACAATACATATAAGACAGGTTGGATTTTATAACTATAGAACTAATTAAGTTGGGTTTTCTACCTTATTTGGCGAGTATGCAGGATTATCCATCCCTATAGTTGCTGGAGTTTTGCTGTGGTTGGTCGCCCAGGGATCAACCACAAATCCAGGCACGTAATCTACCAATCGCCTGTGCTTGACCAAAGCAGGACCCCACTGCTCCGTTGGCTTTAAAAGCGTTTTTATTCTCTAAAATATGACCAATGTAAGAACGCGTGCATACATGAAATGGCAAAATACGAGCTAATAAATTCAGCGATAAATCAACAAAATTATAATTATTACAATTATGAAAGCGGCGACTCACTACGTTGCGATTGATTACACTTACACAAAAAAATCTAGAATAGTGATTATTCATACTCGCTCATCACAAATGTTTTTACTGGAACTATCAAACGATGAATTAAAATTATCAAATGAAAAATTGTATCTAATAATGTTAATCTAAAACTAGCTACTTACATCTTTGAGCGTATATCCACTGGTCCTAAACACGAGCACCGCCGCCCAAATAGGAATCCAGATGACGGAGCACAACGTCATGAGCCAACCGAGAGCGTCGGCCCAGCTGGGGAAGCGGTAACTGCCGTAGCGAGCTGGTGAATAATCGGCCCAGGCAAACAGTAAAACGAACTGAAAAAGGGTTAAATTTATATTTATTTGGCACTTACAAGACAGTAATTATTTAAAAAGGTGAGTCTAAGGCACAATGAATTAGGTTGTCAGTGTAGTAAGATAGGTAGATATGGATGAACATTGATATATTATTTATGCATATTGCATACATATTGAATTTCAATTGCAGAACAAGATAAATTGAAGATATAAGTGAGTTGCAGCCGCACAACTAAATCGCTTTTCAATCAATTAATTGCATTTTATTAATCAAATGTCTACATATATTGTTGTGAATCTATTTACTCACTGCTATGAGAAGTGGACTAGCAAACTGCCAATTAAATCGCCACCAGAGGCGCGGTCGTCGCCCAATCATGATCGCGATGTCCGAGTAAAACCGATCCGCGCCTATAGCATAGGTAATTTAATTTTGTTTATATTACGAAATTTGAGTTTCGAAGCCTTCACCAATATGTGGAATAAACCTAGGAGCTTGGTTAGTTCAATCTTTTTTT
Organism: Hydroides elegans; assembly: GCA_001703475.1. NCBI lineage: Eukaryota > Metazoa > Annelida > Polychaeta > Sabellida > Serpulidae > Hydroides > Hydroides elegans. The sequence goes on along the minus strand of LQRL01148021.1, from coordinate 9,162 downwards.
CTCATTAATGGGTGTACGTTTCGGAAAAATTACAGAACGAAAACAGAATGAAAATTACATTTCTTCGATCGAATTAGAAAGACGTATTTATTTCAGTAGTTATAACCAACCATACATATGAGTTATCATTAAATTGAAAAATAATTCATCGTTTTAAACTGATAGAAATAACTAGAAACTGTTTTAGTAAAAACACAAAGCTGACCATAAATCCATGCGACTGCAATGCATTCTGTTAGACCGATGAGCAGGATGGCCCAACCTCCAGTGTAAGTGTCCATTAATTGCAACATGTACGCACCACCCTGCCGAGAATATAGTGGATAAATTCATGTTGGTGTAATATAGCTTTAGTAAAGAAGGTTTGCTGATGTGTATATTTAAGTACTTTGCTAATGGCAAGTTTAGTTTGGTATTTAAAATTACAATATGTAGTTTAGTTTAACACAATTTGTGTTTATACTCTACTAAAACTCCAATAGAGAACATACAATACGGTGTATCTCTCCAGGTAAGAGGTTTAACATAATGTAATTAATAATAAATTCATTCAATTTAATTTATTTTAATCATTTGAATCCCAAGATGCTTACATTTGTGGTGAGTGTGAGACCAAGTAAAAAGAGCACTATGCTCATCGCGGCGACTACTTTGGTTTTGTGTGGCCGAAGCCATTTGAATTGATCCAATAGCGACGTCAAGATAGTTTCAAGCATCGCGAACTGAAATAAATATAGCACCACATTACTATCAAACACAATTTATTTTTTATTGAACTGCAACTAGGTTGGGTCTATATAGCTTATTTGGACTTATATTTATAAATATCATAATAAGCTTATTTCTACATGTATATAAACCATAAAATAAATGTGTACATGGCATTTCATCGAAAAAAAATAGTTTATTAGTGTCATCATCGTTAGCAGCTAGAGCCATTCACATGTATGTGCATGTATGATTTGATGTCAAAAGAAGCTATGAGTTTTAAATTAGATTTGTCGTACCTGGCTGTCGAGGCCGAGCGTGACTAGCATGGCGAAGAAGACGAAAGCCCAAACGGGCGCACCGGGCATGCGCGCCACCGCGTCCGGGTATACGATGAATGCCAGGCCCGGTCCTTAAAGGTAAAAGGAAACAAATAGATGGATAAATAGTTATATAGACTCTAATTAAGATTTCAATATGCGTTCATCATTATAATGGCATAATTCTGGGAAACAGTTAAACCATTTCTACCATAAGCGTCATATGCGAACATTTTCCCAGACAGAGCTTAAATATAATTATCGTTCGTGGTCCATTCGATAAAGTATATAATTCAATGAACTTATTCTTTATTTGCATAAAGAGCAATATTGAAAATATATAAATGAACTTTTAACACTAATGTATCATTTATATTAAAAATCACCTTCTCAACTTCAAGGACCATTTTGTAAAACTGTAGACCATTTTAATGCAATCTTAGATGAATTCATAGATAATCGTGCATAAATACAGTCATAAGTATATAAAATTACGAAACAGAGCATAAGAACTAAAACATAAACATACCACTATCGACGACCTTTTCTACGGGCGTATCGATCTGGCCGGCCATGAAGCCGAGGAAGCTGAAGATGACGAAGCCGGCGAAGACCGAGGTGCCGCAGTTGACTAGACACACAAGGATGCTGTCCCTATATATGGGGAAATATCATGTTAACATGTTAAGTGAAGGGTGAGGCGGGCACTTGATTTTATTGTTCTATTTGAATATCACATATCATTCAGCGACTTAAATCTGCCGTTGAAGTCGTGGCCTGCCCATAGGTACATTTTAAGAGAAGGGTTGGGGTTTCAATTGCTCTATTTGAATATCACATATCATTCAGCGTATAGAATCTACCTTTGACTTTCTGGCTATTGTTTTTCTTTTTCTCATCATCTGATAATATATCTGAACTTTGATTCATCTCCAGTACCAGATAACACCTTATTCGTCCGCTGATATATAACTGTTTGAAAAGACATATTACTTACCTTAGACAGGGGTTGTGGAAGCGATTGTATGATGCAAGTGCTATAAGTCCGCCCCAACAGTTAGATAGCGAGATGAAGATCTGAACGGCAGCGTCGTTCCATACCTTTCAAATGCGTCAAATGTTTTATGACAAATCAAATATGAAAGTAATAAAATTATATCATAATTAGAAACTAAGATATATGCCATAACATGCATTAGTTTGGATAGGAAACACATTGAATACTATCGTGTTATAATATCGCTTCTCCTTCAAAATACATAAACAATATTGAAACGACTCCTACTCTTGCATCAGCCAGTCTCTCCCATTTGGGCACCATGTAGAAATAAATGCCTTCGCTTGCACCTGGCAACGTCACCCCGCGAATCAACAGAACCACGAGGACGCAGTATGGGAACAAGGCCGTGAAATACACTACCTAATGCAAATAGATGACAGATATAATAGTTTAATGACCAATATATAATTTCATTGGAAAACATTAAGATAGTAAAACATTGAAAAGGCTAAGCGTAACATTACATATGTAGCAACATCGTAAATCACGTGGCGTCGAAATCACAGTTTAAATATGGATCTAATTGAAACGTGTATTTTTAAGTTGTTTTTGCAGAGATAAAAATAGAGTCATTACGGACGAAATTAATATATCAAGATAAATCATACCTTTCCGGATGACTTGATGCCCTTGATCATGCAGAAGAAAGCGATGAACCATGCAAGCAGCAGCGACAGCACAAGGTCCCACTTGGCCGGGCCCATGTCGTCGATCCCGTCGCTCAGATTCAGTACGTGGTTCCTGTTAAGGGCAAGGTCAATGCATGGATTTAGTCGATGAGTAATTCAAATGGATTTGCTTATTTCAGTAAAAATCAATCATATATTACGCGTTCCCACATATTTGGACATGTGGTGCGACGCGGATCTATAGAGGGCACCGAACGTGCTCACTCTTAAATTTAATGCAACGACAACTAATAAATGAGGCCCTCTATTCTGTCTGATACTTTATATCAAAAGTATCCCTCTGTTTAATATCATCTGGATCCACACATGTTGAGTGATTGATCCTTTCTCGTACGAACGTTAAAAGAATATCCGAAAAATTATTTAGACGAACTATATCTTAAATAAACGCTGTATAATTCTTAACCGACCATGGATCTTTAAATTTCACCCGATTAAACTTGTATTATTCCACAAAGCTATGCAATGCATCTTTGAATGCTATTCACCTACATATAATACTCTTCTGTGGCCGGTATCCTCCTTCGTCCAGTGACGTTTGTGAATGTTTTGTAATCCCACAGCCCTACAAATTGGGTGCCGTTGAAACACTGACCATCGGGCGCCCGGGTCAATCCGTTGTCCGTGTTGCATTGGGTGTCCGGCAGCTTATCAAAGCAATCTGCAACCAAATTGAAATGCTTGATTATGAATGTTTGGATAATATTGATATCTTTTGAATGCAAAAAAAATACACACAAACAACATTATTATCAACAATTTAACAGTAGATGTTATCAAACCTGATTTCTGTCACAGGGCCGCGGGATGATATCAAAGTAGAAACCAAATTGGGCAACGGCGGGTTGAGGACAGATTTTATTCCGGAGGTCTGTTAAGCAAACACTATTGCTTATATTAAGCTCCTACAGAATACATACCTTTTGTATTCCAGTCGTTCTTGCAGTTGTCCCAGGGCAGTCCAGGCAGCGCAGTAAGCGTGGCGACGGCGTAGTGCAGTGCCCACGCGATGATCATGTTGTAGTAGATGGCCACCAGAGCGGAGACGATCAACTGAGCGATGCCGATACCTGGTGCAGTTATTATAGATAACCAATCAATCGCATAAGTGACAAAGGGAAATTAGTCGTATTTTATTAACTGACTGATCTATTAATAAAATAAATTAACGAAATTTCATATTTATCCACATCTAAGAAACATCGGTCTCAGCTAGGGCACACCTTTGGTAGGATACATGCTGAAATACCAATATTTAGACATGTGAAAGATTTGATTGCGCCTATATCATTGCAAGCCTTAAGTGAAAGTTTGTTATCATACAAAGCATGGGTAGTCAAGAAAAAAACATATTTTAAAAATTAAATCAAACAGCCATGTTATATTCAGAAATGGTATAGGTATAATAGACACAAAACGCTTCAAATGGACATATTAAATCATAATGAAAGTCACATTTACCTTGGAATATAGGCGCAAATTTCCAGCAGGTGAGCGGCCCGTTGCTGGAGAACTGGCCAAGGCTCAGCTCAAGGAAGAAGAGCGGCATGCCCACGAAGGTCAGCATGATGATGTAGGGAATGAGGAAGGCGCCGCCCCCGTTGCGGTAGCACAGGTAGGGGAACCTAGAATGGATGAAGTGGTTTTCCATTAAACAAATTAACCATATATGAAGAAAATTAATAGCAAAATTGTGTTTTATGGTATTAAGAATGTATTTCTCTCCTTCAATATTTCACATTTCTTTATCTAGCTATCAGACTAAGTTGAACTTCATGGAAATGATGTAATATTTGAAATGCATATATAGAAAAGTGAACAATTCCTTCGATTTCTATAATAGATTTTATTAATTAAACATTATCTTTTGGCCCAGTTCAACACTTCTTAGGATTAAGGTACCTCCAAACATTGCCGACGCCGACGGCATATCCGAGAAGACTCATGAGGAAGTCGAGTTTGCCTGACCAGTTGCCTCTTTCCTTGTTCTCATCCTCGCCAAAGTACTGCTTGCCATCTGACACCTCTTCCGCGGATACTGTGCGCTACAAACGTAACACTTTATACATAGGAAACAAAGAAAAGTTAAATAAATATGATAAATACCATGACATGATAAATAAATACGGATGGCAATGGTGTTTAAAGAATGACTAAAAAATCTAATTTTTTTTAACGGATTGCATGATATTGAAGTGAAATACAACATCAGAAAATAAGTTGGAAAACAAACTGTTTGTATCGGCATAAATATAATTAAAATGATAGCTCAACATACCTTTTCGCTGCTGGCGAGTGTGTCCAAGGACTCTGTCAAGCGAATATTGCTATAGCTCAGCGATGAGGCGGATTCACCAAGTGCCCCTTGCCCTAAAAATAAAACCAAATGTAAAAATGGAAAAAAAATATTGTTTTTGTTTTTTAATACATGTATTATTATTTATCCTATAAAAATATTGTCATGTTACCAAACCGTGTTATTGGTGAAAACACTCACTATAATCACTTGTAACTAACAACATACTCTAAAAATCTTTGGGTTGACCAATAAGCGCACAGTTACATGTAGACATACTGTTCTTTGAAGCCGAGTAAACAGTTACACGTAAAACTGCCCCTTAGCATATTTTGCGAATGTTAACAAATAAATTAAGTTGATTAAAATAAGATATTTACCAGAGAGGGCCTTCACATCTGCCTGTGACGCAGACGACCGAAGACTTTTGCTGGAAATCGAATTTCGCAGCGAACGCCTGTTTTCGCTGTAGGGATTGATGGGAGACTGAGGGACGGATGCATCGGTTCTCCTGTCCTTTATCGCCATGCTTATACTTTCTTCTTGCAGATAGATAAAGTATTAAAATCATTTAAATGAATTCAATATACATGTACATTTATACATATACATGTACATTAATAATTTAAAATGGTTTCCTTAGAATCTTGCAATATCATATTTCTAAAATCATATTAAGGCTATTAAATAAGTTTCTGTATTATCTCTATGTTTTCTTTCTGTGATTCCGTATAAAAGTCTAATTATATTTTGAAGCGTAGACTCTAGATATAATTTAAATCATCATATTGCTTTGTGTGCAAACAAATTAATAGTCAGTCCTATACTTACATTTAAAGAATCTTTAAAGACAATTATTTAGAATATGACGGACGTTTTTAGAGTAAAAATAATCATTAATTGAAATAAATTAAGCTACTACATGTATTTAAATGTTAATAAACGCAGAAATGATTATATAATGTATTTACCTATGGATGCATTATATTCCGATGGTCTTGTGAAGCTTAAACAAGTTTATATTTAATATCCTTCACCAGGTCTTTGCTTAAAAACTGTGTTTTTATGGTTTAAAAAATCTCCAAGAAATATTATTCAAATCTTACATGTAAAATAAACTGCACCAACTGAACTAAATGTACAACCTTGCAAAATCATTTAACCACAGGTATACAAATGGGTATTTTTCTAACTTATAACAGTAAGCTTTTGCATAAACTGATGTATAAAAAGAACATTGGTCCATAAATCGATTCAACCCCACAGGCAGGAACAAAGGCAGCGCAAGACCGGTTTGCATTAGCGCATTGTGTTACCTGAATTTCACATGGGTTCGGATTTTCTCGATTATTTAAATCATCTTTTGTCTTTTTTTTTTCGAGGAACAAATCGCAAAAAGAAGCGTTTTTGTTTTTGTTTTCATGGCATTATCATGTAAACACTAATAATTTGCAAGCATTTTGTGAGTGTAAAAGATTATCTTATACGAAAGAGATACATGCATGCAAGGCATCGTTAACATACATATATTTGTTTGTTATTTACTATTTATTTTGAAGTAATCATCGTTAAATAATTTTATAGAAATTTATAGCTTACCAACCGAATTCAATAACTCTTAATTCTTTTAGAATAACCCTTTTCCTGTTTATCTGTCTACAATGTTTTACGAACCCGTTTTATATTTTCTTAATAATGTGAAATAGCGAAATAGCGAATACCTTTTAATGGTTGCTTAATATGATTATTTCTAAGCAGTTATTTTCCGAGCAAACATAGCCCACCATACCTATATATTTCATCATATGAATCTGGTGAAGCTAGCGAATCTGGTGAACCTTGGTGAACATTTTCGGGTTCTGGACATACCTCTAATTTAGTGTCGTGCCTCACGTTTATGTACCGTTCCAAACGGTAAGGTAACGGCTGTATTCTTATCGCCATTTGCAATTTCACAGTTTTCTTTGTTTCTAAACTCGGAAGGAGCTATAGCCATGTCCCTGCTTGTGGTTTCAAAACTGTAACTGCTCCCTTAGAATCGTTCGTTGCCGTCGCTGAGGTTTGGTAGGAGTTTTGAGCGTACGCGGTGCTCCTTCCCTTTGCCCTTTATATATTATACTAAAATACATAAGCACCCCCTTCGGTTCTTATAAGGCGGTTCCTTCTGAAACGTGAAGAGATGGAGTCCGATGATATTACATGGAGAAATAAGCTCAGTTTTTTTTTTGCGGGTTGCCCAGTTTGGGTCCATAACAAGGGGCTTCCGTGCGGGGAATCGAACCCCGGCAACGGCGGTGAGAGTGCCGGATCCTAACCACATTCATGCAAAAATAACTGCTATACTCTTAACATACGGATGCTGTTCAGTGTTACAATAATTGTGCTGCTGTGGCAAAAAAGTCCTCATGACCCAGAAGGCGACCTCGGTTTATTGCTCATATAGAAGGTATCCATATATCTTGGTCAACCATAAATCTACAGTGTGAACACAAAATTTCGGCATTTCCGATTCAAATATTTTTTTATATAATGTATTAATTTCTAAATTATTATGATTTGAATTATAAACGCACCGCGTTTATAATCATATAATCGGCTAGGGTGGTTGGGTCATCCCTCTTCCAATCTGGATCTCTACTCAATTAAGCTCCTCCCACAATAGCCCTCTTTCGAGCATTTCATTATCCATGCTTTCAGTTGCATTTTCGCTTGTGCCGCGTGCACACTGGTTCTCAATATATGAAACCGTAACAAAACGATTTTAGATTAACTAGTCAATTTTGGATTTTTGTGATTTTGGAATAAAATAAAAAGATTGTCAATATGGGTGAAGACGGTGACTTGTCGCTTAGCGAAGCAATGAAAAAGAAGA
>LQRL01147995.1:23995-37142 GCA_001703475.1 Hydroides elegans | reverse complement strand
CCTAATACCACCCATGGCATTTTTTTATAGGTAGAATCTACATATTAACAGAAACGCGATAATTCTGTCGTCGGGGTTTCCTTTGAACTGTGCCAGACTCTCGCTCTTGACCTAGAAATTATGGGCGTTTAGTGGACTTAGGTATATATGTATGCCACTTATATGAGAATAATAGAAAAAGGACAACCAATGAAAATAAATTAAGCTGTTGTCTGTTATCTGTTTTGGATACTCAATAGTTTTTAATTAGATTATTATATATAATCCACATGTATTTCAATGCTTACTTTATGTTAAATTTAAAGATATTCTGAGTATTGGATGAGGTCTAACGAAAATTGGATATTACACATCGAATCCTAAACCCACTCGGCGCGGGCATTGTTTTTCCAGTCTCGTAAGTGCCTTATAGATTAGGACCATTCCGGTATCATCCATATTGTTATAAGAATTTGCTTTTTTATTTGTAAATACTCAAGCTGTATTCTCCTTCACTTTCAGATGCAGTCCTCGTTCGAGTATCGCGCAGATATGATGCGTTATTTTTTAAAATCTAATATCTACAATTTATCAACATTGGATATCATAGCATCTAAAACGCGAAAAACATTATTATTACGAATCCATGTAAAAATAACTTGATACTCCCGACCAACAGATACATAAGTAAGTGTTTTCTAAATATTTGATCTTTTTCTCGCTGCATATAATGCCCGCGCCATTGTTTATAACGCTCTCTCATTATCCGGACAAATTTGCGAGACAAATACTTTATGTTGATACCCAGATTATATATTGTCTTTTACATGATCATACTATGTGGGGATTACCTAAGCTGATAACTATTATACGCTCTATGTTTGCATTCATTGTAAAAACATATTTTGTAATGACTAAACCTATTTGTACTGACATAAACTGTACTGATAATTATCAAAATGATGACTGAATTCATTTTATTATTTTCATGACGATTGCTTGAATAAGAATGGAATTATACGATATCATCATAAGATCGAATTGTAAATGTCTAAAAATAGAGGCTATTTGGATAAATATGGATGTACATAAGTTATAAAACGCACCTTCTATAATTGTAAGATGTCATAACCTTTTGGATATAACTGTGTAAGCATCTTGCGTTACAAGACGTAAAAAAACGCAGAAACTTTGTTGGAAGTTATTTCCAGACGTCTTCTTACGTCGCAGTCCTGCACACCACGTTGTGCCAATGTCGAGACAAAGCCGAATGTAAAACGTATGTACACCCGACGTAATAAAGTTAAATGACGTCAAGATAGCATTAATACGTGCTCTCAGTCGACGTCGCACAATCGCACGTATAAAGAGCGTCTCTCGGATGTATTGACATATAATGATGTAACACTTTCAGACATAGTACCGGTAGTATTATATAAATAACTTGCTTAACTTAAGATAGTTATAAAGATCGATGTTTACGAAGTAACACACATAGTATACAGCCCGTATCATCACCATTGCAAATAAATACAAAAAAAAACAAAAACAAAAATAGAATACTTGATTATGACTTGAATGCAATTAATGTAATTTTCCTGTATTCAAGAATAATTTTAGTCTCCGATCACATCCTTAAATCAATCATCAGATAAATAAAGTGACATAAAAGTTTCAGAAAAAAATCCCTGGACCTAATTTTCAAGGAGCATTAATTGGCTTATATTTCAAGATGAATAAATGAAAAAAAAAGTTTCGGAAGAAATCTAGGACCGAATTTTCAAGTAGCAGTTCGATTATAATTTAGGATAATATCACTCTGTTAATTTTTCCTATAATCCCATACCTCCTAGACTCGACATTGATTTAACACTTAGCACTTGATGTGATTTTTGAAGTGCTTATATTTTCCTAGCAAATATTTCCATGTTGTTTCAATGGTTTCTTTCATTGTTTCAACGTTGACTTTTATATTTTGGAACTTATGCTCTACATAAGGACTCTATAGTATTTATAAGCGAAAACTGAAGGATATAAAGAGATAGATAGATAGATAGAGAGAGAGAAAGAAAGATAAACAATAAGAGAGATAGAAAGAACGAAAGGTAGAGATAGGGATAGAGAAGGAAATAGAAAGAGAGTGGAAGGTACAGAGAAAGAAAAAAAATTCAGAGAGAGAGAGAGAGAGAGAGAGAGAGATAGATAGAGAGAGAGAGAGAGAGAGAGAGAGAGAGAGAGAGAAGGAGAGATACCTAGGATAGATTGATTGGTTAAAAATTCAGAGTAAAAAAAATAAAATACAGACATGATTAGGTGTTCAATAGAAAACAAAACATGTATCTTAGAACATTGTATTTCTTATGAGTATTCTTGTCCTGACAACTGCATTTCCGTGTTGCCTACACAGTCTTAATCATTTCACTTTTTTCATATTCAAACATGATAAAATAATAGTTACAATACACCGAAACACTCTACGTGGGATAAGTGAGTTTTTCGAGTAGGCTTTTCGTTATCGAAATTGTAGTTGAATAGATCTAAATGCAATTTTTTGTCAACTTAAGACAAAAAAGATAACATTGTCGGGTAGCTACTTATAAAAAAATCACATATCCGTTAAAAATAAATATTATAGATAATAAAAGCATTTATGAATCATTTATCAAGGCGTCTATATCTAAGCGACAGTATATACTTGAAGCGCTATTAAAGAAGCTAAGTAAATATTTTCATTAGCATTCGTAATTAATCCAGAGAGAAAACAACTACTTAGCCAGTAGACTGGATTTAAAAGACATAAAAGAAGGATTCTGTGCATATAGATGCCAAGTGTTTTTGGTGAATTTCGAATTTCAGAGAAACAGCTCAAACTTAGGTAACTCATGTAGGGTTGATAAAACGATTCCCCCTGTTTATGTGTTTCACAGTTTTTTTTCAAGGTATTTGTATCGATTGTAGCATGGATTTGGCGTCTTGTGACATATATCGAAGTTAAATGCAAGAGTGATTTTAATAGTTAGCATTTTATGTCGAGACCCTTCAAATGAGATTGGATAATGTTAAAGTGCACCGATGTTTGCAAAAATAAGGAAACAAACTCATGTTTAAATCATGGATTTACACTAAGCCCCAAACTATCGCCCATAGAATAAACAAGAAAAAAAGTTACTTTTTTATGACAACATTTACTTTCTATCAGCTATCAAGTAGGGATTAGAAATAATATTAAAATTAGGTCGATCGATCAGAAAATTTATTCATCTATGAATTTTTTAATCGAATCAATCATTTTGTAGTGAGAGTCCTTAAATATTGCTTTGTGTGAGATCAACATTGCAAGTGCGCTAAAGATATGCGCTAAAGGGATTCAGACAACGATCCATATTTTTAATCAACTCAAAATTCACTATAAGGCCGCGTTCAAGCAAACAATCTCGAAAAAAGCCAGTTTTTGCATAAACAGCAGGGATAAATTGCTATTTTTATTACAAAAGTGGCTTTCCAGCTTTCGGTTTTCGAGCTTTTATTTTCGGCCCTTTTTGTATGCGTGAACGCGCCCTAATACGAGTTTGTATAACACATGAATCCGGGTCAAAAAGTCTCCGGCCAAAAAGTTTCCGGCCATAAAGTCTCCAAAAGTGACATGATGTGCCATAAAGTTTCCAGCGAAAAAGTTTCGAAACTTATCAATGAGCTTATTGCTTTTTAGAAATAAGGGCATCCTAAGATATCTACTTGCTTATTGATAAATATATCTCGTTCATTAATAAGTGCAACATAGGCATAACAGACTTTTCGCTGGAAATTTTACGGCACATCATGTCACTTTTGGAGACTTTATGGCCGGATACTTTTTGGCCGAAGACTTTTTGGGCGGATACCATAACACATACGTACTATCAAATGAATCGGTAGAGAAGAAAACTTTCTTTCAAATCAAATGAATGAGAAACATTTCTTTTAAATTCTTTTGAAGTGCTAAACTTGTGAAATCCACCAAACCGGGTTCTATCTGTTTTTCCCTTTTTGTGACACAATAGGAACTTTCTCCTAAAAAATCTTAATAAACTATTTTTGTTATTGAAACGCAATAAAATAATGATTAGGTCGCGGTTACACAGAATAAAAAAAATCAGCCTTTTTCATGCGACCTGTTTTTGGTCTTCTGTTTTATAGCAAAATTGACGCAAAAACGCGCAATGTAACCACTTTATTTTTCTTTAAAAGTTGCTTCTTGTGCTTCAGTGTACCCGAAGACTTAGAATGCTATCAATTTCATAATTGAGCAATTTTATCTAATAACACTTTTTGAATTTTGATTTTCAGACTTTTCATGGAAAGAAATGGAACTGATGAAAACATCCAGTCATAATCATTTCGCGATACACACATTTACTCGGATATATTGAAGAATATAAAAAAGATCAGCTTGGACATTTTGAGGACCAGTTCGTTGGTTGCTCTCCTCTGAAAAGGGACCCCTCCCCTTATAGCTGCATTATCGACACATTAAAAGGCTCCGTGCATAAAGGTATTAGGTGATATTTTGTGTTTTGAGATCATTGACAATAAAATATATATGTAAATTACTATGCAGTAATTTGTTTTACAGTTTTTAGTTGAAATGTTGTTATGACTTATATAAACGTATTATTTTGGTAATATGACATACATATCCTCTCGGCAAGAAACGTTGTACGAATTTACGTTGCGTAAACGGACGTAAATGACGCGGTTATGACGCCTTGAAGACGAACCTTGTCGAGGGTATGTGACGCGTTTATAACTGATTAATGTTCATGATACAATAATGTATATTATTGAATTGGTACCTTTATGCACATAGCCGTTCATTTGTCAACTCCCTCTATCTCTCCCCCAGAAGAGCTGCAAAGAAAACTATGGAATCCCAAGAGGCCCGAGATTATGAAATGGCTCATATATTGGAGAGCTTAAGTGAAGCGGCATTAGTCAATGAAATTGCTGGGATGGATGAAGTAAGATATTCTTTATTGAGCTTGAGCATTTAATTTTATAGGATGGATATCGATTATTTTGAATTTCATTGATAACAAACAATTTAAAGACAGTTTTGGTTAAGTGAATCTGGATAAGTCAATAACATCACAGGGATGGATCAGGTAGGATATTTTTTATTGAGTTTGAGGATTTCATTTTAATGGGTATATGTTTAAGCTTTATTGATAGCAAAACGTTTTAGACAGATTTGGTTAAGTGAGAGCTTAAGTGAAGCGGCATTAGTCAATGAAATCGCTGGGATGGACGAGGTAGGATATTTCTTGAGTTTTAATTGGAAGATTTAATTTAATGAATGGATATAGTTAATTTTCCATTTCAGGGTTACAATTTTTTTGTGCCAGGCATTTTTGGAGATTTGATGGAATGAATGGATAGGATTTGGCTTGAATTTCATTAATAAGAAAATCGCTTAAGCGGATTTTTTTTTTGTTTCGGATATGAATAAAATCTACATATATATAGCTAAAATAAATATTTAGTAGTAAAAGCTTAATTCGAAATTAAAATATTTATAATTATCATTTAGCAGTTTATTGTGGTCATTTCACTAGTTGATTTTCGGATTATAATGAACATTTCCACAAACTAAACGGATAGGCTTATATTTGTAGTGTTGTTACACTAGTTTTTTATCAGTTATTTATTCTTTACGTGTATTTTAATGTCAGATATAATTTTGAAAAGATACTTGTCATTTTACCATTTTTTTCCTTCAATTGAGTGAAATTGCATTTTTGGGTGATTAATTTATGTGCTTTGAAATATTCAAATTAATTAAAAGCATTAAGATTATTTTTACTGTGATATCAAAGGATTGCAAATGCAATACAAAATGTATAGTATTTCCTTGTATTTCAAAAACATGCCGATACTTAAACGAATAGTATTTATTGTACATTTTATTGTAGCAGTTTTATATTCAAAAGCTACTTTAGTAGACTGCACTTGAGAATTAATGTCGGACCAGCTACTTTTTGACGACTTTTATAAGAGAAAACATAATTTATATACCTTAAGCCGATACTTCAGTGGACTTTTCTAATAAAAAGATCCTTCTTACAAAATGATGAAACACAATAACTGCTAGATTGTTTGTAGTTATTTTTAAGAGAAATGGTCGAAAATCATAATATTCTCTAATGATGTTATTTCCTTTTTCGTCATGTCGTATTACTGATGTTAATATTAGAAATAGGAGGGATTAACGTTAAAAGCTACACTTTGAGTAACAATTTTTTTAATGAATTAAATATCAAGATATTATACAAATAACACTAATGATATTAAAAAAAAACAATAAATAACAAACAGTAGATTTGATACATTTCACAAAAACCACATTTATACATTTCAAGCCAGCAAAATTGCATTTTCCGACAGCCGTACTGTTAACAGTCTTATTTGCTCGCATAAAGAAGCAATTGAAAACAATCAACAAAATAAAAGCTATTAACATATATTTTTGAACAGTGAAGAGATGATTACCCACGTTCGTACCTGGATTATCCTGTCTCGAAATTAGCATTCAATTGTGTTTAAGTACTAGCTGGCCATACAGGGAGATTTTGTTTCCTGGCACACTAGCTATAATTTCCAATGTCAATGGTTTCCTTATGGAAAAGACAAAAAGGCCCCAAAAACAATAGTTGCGTTAAACATTTTTGGCGCTTTTTTCCCATAACGAATATATACGCATATATTGAAAATGGGGATAACTTTAATTATATGACGTCGTAAATATGCGATCGCAGGGTTTACTATATTTTCTTTGAATATCGCTGTGCCGCACAAAAATTCCCCAAGCGTGTATCTTTTCCTATATGATTGTTTTGCGTTGGTCCAAACTCATTCTAAACCAGACAGCATATTTACGACGTCATATAATTAAAGTTATGAGTTTTTGCTCGTTTATATTCAGAATGAACTACCTATGTGTATGTATGAACTACATATGTGTATGTATGTGTATGTAAACCATTGGGTTTCGCTAATCGAAAAGCAAAACATTAATAACGTATGTGTATGTTCATAGTATATTATCGCACCTTAATTGAGAAGCATATAATAAATTAATTATATTATAATCATCTTACACCCCCATTTTAATAACGTGTTCAAAAAAAATAACGCTCTGGTGGGTGTTTGGGTCTATAACTTTTTCATGCGTTGACTTTTTACAATGAAATTTTCACATAATCAACTTCGATCAATTTTGATAAATAAAATCTAATTAACTTGGTATTTACATTTTCACCAACATCACAATATAGCGATATTCAATGACGGGTGACAATACATTTTTCACAATAGAGTCTTTAAGCTATCAAATGCATGGTTGGTGTGTTATGTGAGTTCAATTTGTTGAATGGCATTGTCCCCTTAATTTGGTATGTTTTAGTCCTTTTCGGGAATCATAGGTTTCCTTTTATTATTTTTTTTTTTGGATTTAGCGCAATATTATTATTGTCTGACAGCAGTATGCAATCCATTTTCATCGCAAGTCTAATGGACACATTTGACCCGTAAGTTCTCTCAATGATTAATATGGCAGGGCCCCTTTATTTGATGAAAATTGTACCAATTTTTTTAATAATTACAAGGTAGATAAACGTGATATGCCATTCGACGAAATATCAATCGATTTACCTGAATTGATAAACCAACCTTACCTTTGCCTAAACTCAAAGAACAGACGGGCTATACCAAGCATACAGATAACGGTCTTGGTATGTAAAAATCGCTAGTTGCAATTTTCACTTTTTATTTGTTGGGGAAACAAAATGATCGATTATTTCTTTGAAATGTAAAAAAAACAACGATGAAAACAGTGAAAATCGCAACCACTTGCGATTTCAAAATCGCTTATTTATGCAAGAGAGGCCTGATGTGAATTTGTCTTTGTCACCCTTCATCAAACATCGTTATATTGTGATGTGGGTGAGATGGTAAATATCAAGATGATTACATTATCTGAATAAAGAATGATTGAAGTTGACTATGTGAAAATTTCATTTTTAAAAGTCCACGCATTAAAAAGTTATAGACCCAAACAGCCACCAGAGCGTTATTTTTTTGAACACGTTATAATTAGCGATGAAATAATGATCTCATGCTAAGATACTTCAATATTTTTGCATATTCAACTAGAGTGGTTGAACACTTAGCCATATCCATGGCGTATGATAAATATAAAACTTTGAGCATATACATGTATGAACTCTTTATAGGGCATCGAGTCCATAAGAGGAAAACCTGGTAACGCACACACATGACGAAATAAATGCGTTGCGTTTCTGTTTAAGCATAAGTTTTTCTGACTTTTTAGTTTTTATTTGCAGACGTTCTTACAAAACATCGATGTATATGAGATAATAATGATGGAAATAACCAAGAAATCATGGATATAAAAGGCATAAGATCTCCGTGCGGGCACCCCATCTCCAAATTGTATATATTTCATTTCATATTTAATTGGTAATTGTTGCTGTTATCTATGGAAATGATTGTCTATTCCTTCCTTTTCAGGTTGGTATCAGATTTCCGCGAAGGCACACCCTATTGGAATTGTATATATATTTGTATTTGATTATGCATATTATATAATTTTATTATTTCATTTTTTCCTTCTATTTCAGGTTGGAATCAGATCTCCGCGCGGCAGGATGCCCGGCAAAACAAACCTTCCAAAAGTTCTTCTGACTAGTAATCCCTTAATGGACAAAGACCTCGAAAAGAAACTCAAATACATCTCGGATAACCAGGTACGCCGCGAAAAGACACTGGAATGGAACCAGAAACACTTCTTGGTGTCTCAAATATTCGATCATGATTATAACTTGCGCTTTACAAAGGGTGCGAAATCCTACCATGATGTGAGAGCTGTGAGTGCGCAAAAGCGGCATTTGGAGCTGCAACGCGCCGCTGCGGCGTCACGAAGTAGTTCCGCGAAAGAAAATAGTCCGCGCAGTAGTACGAACGGTCTCGGTATATTCATGCCCCCACTGCCGCCGTCACAGCGCTTTATCGAGAAGCAGAAAATACCGAAAAACAGTATTAATGTGTTCGGGTCGTTCGCGCCGAATGCGAAACAACAAAATGCGCAACAAGACAATAATAACGATTTCAAAAAGGATATAAAACCGCGGCCGGTTACAGAACATTCGTCGCAAAGATTCCCCGCTATTCACAGGTCGGCCTCGATTCAAGTCGGCCTAGAAAGACGTTGCTCCGAGGCCGATGGCGCTACATTAGAAAATACCGGAAATAGTAATACCGGAAACCGGATATCGTTTAAGCCGGAAATGACGTCAAGTACCCATTTCCGGTCTATAAAAACGGCGCCAACGTCTACTTCCGGCGGCGCCATTTTGGAAAAATCTATGTCACTTCCGGACTTCAAATTATATGAACCAATCCTAGAAGTGGATTTGGAAAAGGATATACAAGAAACACAAAAACCACAAACCTCTCGCAAAATGAGTAAGAAACCCGAATTAGAAGTATTATGTGAAGAAGAACTCGTAACGAAACTAACTCGATCTTTGCCCATATCGTTAATGATCAAAGCGAATCAGAATATCAACAAAGAAGTGCAAAAGCGCAAGAATGTGATGATTGCACAGAGTAAAAAGGCTCGTGACGTCAAAACGTTGGATGACCCACGTTGGCTTAAGCTTGAGACTGCTTTATTGGAAGGGACAAGTGGTGGTGAAAATCAAAGGGGGGCTTTGAATCGTAGCTCTAGAGGAGGGTCGAGAGTGAGCATATTTGAATTGTAGTGATCTATATGCATTTATGGTACTACTGAAAACAGTTAAATATATTTGAATTGCAGTGATCTATATGCATTTATGGTACTACTGAAAAAAAAAGTTGGTAGCTGTTATTTATTATAAACCGAACGATGTTGTAAAGAAAATAAATTAACTGGGTGGCAATTCCTTAGTAAAGGAAAATGTAAAAATGTCCTCTTTTAAATAAATATTGGATCGGTTGTAAGTTATCGTTTAAAATTCATGTTTCTAAGAGAGGTTTTAATCAAATATAGATTTGTGCGAAAGATTGTCCCGTTGAAACCTTGCTCTGAATCTGACAAGGCCAACCGTCCATATTACCAAGGAGTCATATTAATATTAATTATACGGATGTTATAAATTGTTCATGTGTATGAACCTGGGGGTCCTATTCTCTAAGAACTGAGTACATGGCAACCCAATTAAGCAAATTGATTTTCTTTGGAGGATTCTAGAGCAAGATAATAAAATATGTCAAATTGGGTATGGCTACAGTTTTGCATATTTTATTGGTTTATTGTTAACAAGAGTGCAATGTGTGGTATGGGACCATCTACATGGGACGAAATATTGGGGTTCAGATACTGTTGGTGGCTTATGGATTATGTATTATTTCCGGTTCGGAAATCCATATTGTCCACGCCATAACCAACTCATCAACTAAATTGATATCAGATACTATTGCGAAAGATTCTTGACTATCTAGCAAATGATTTCGAAGAGTATAATATTTGACATTGCAGAAATAAAAACAAATGAATACTTTTTACTTTTTTTATTCTGTTGATGTATCATAGTGTTAAGTTTTATCGTTTGAAAATCCACATAGATGTTCAATAACATAAAACAAATTCAATATTTCAAAATAATCGAGTGTGTTTCACCTTAATTGGGTCGGCAGGCACTATGGAAATTTTCTGAAATCCCTGCAAAATTCAAAGAAAACATTGTTAAACTAATATCGTAGGGTTTACTATATTTTCTTTGAATTTCTCATTCGTAAGAAAAGTTTGGGACTGCCTGCCCGCAGGGCCTTTCATTTTTTGAAGAACTGTTTCTTTAACATACATGTAACTTTATATATTTGGACTACTCAAGTTCTCTCCCATTTGATTGGAATCCACGAAATGTCATGCTTCAATTGTTGGCTCAACTCTCTGACCATTTCCTCAGTTTCAGCTGTACCAGTTTCTGTGACAATTTGATTGAAAACAGGTCCATATTGATCAAGAATTTGAGAGTTGAGTTCGGTTAGTTTCTGTGCCTCTGTATCCTGCAAATAGAAATATCAAAACGCTAACTAAATAAAACCAGAATAGTACAAGGTACCACACATGTTCTCAAAATATGATAAGATAATTGAATATACCAGAGGCAAAGGCTATCTATTTGGATCAAACAACTACGAATTTCAACTACGTACGGTACAACCTGAAGTTAGGGTTGATCAAAGATGGGTTTGACATATAACATCAAAGAATATGCTGCCTGCATTATCAATAAAATTATATTCAAGATAACGATATACTACGCCCTGTTTATTATTGAATCGCAATGAAAAGTATCAAATACGAAAATTCCATCTTTAAAAAAAATATCGCAGCGCCATCTGACATTCGTCGGTCGTCGAGATGTGAAAGAACGTTCACATGCATCCAAATCCGAAAATTACGTGTAACAGGCACCCTAAGGGCCTGGCCACACTGGAAGCTTCTTCTAGCCTTTTTGCATCACAAAACGTGAGTTTCGATGTATTCATTATGGGAAACGCAGCAACACGTTTAAAACTGATTGACGCGGTTTTGAGTTTCCATAAAGAATACTCTTCAAATCACTGTTTGTTAGGATAAAACAAAATGGAAAAGCTTCCCGTATGACCAGGCCCTAACCGAGTCTGACCGAGATCATCAATCATTCCATAACCTCACATAATATTAGCAGAACACTCACCTTACTTTTTCTTGAGAACATACTGTGGGATTTTGCGCGTTCGGGGACAGACGGTTTGAAGTAGAGAAAATACGGCTTAATATCGCTGCGACGAAACTTGTTTATAGACTGAAACAAAAAGTAAGAATATTTCTTTTTATTTTTGTTTCTTAATCAGTTGTATAAGATAATATAAACCGAAGATAATTTCTGTCGCCCTGCGTAACCGCGGCCTATAAGAATAGGCAGCGACGAAACTTATCTATAGACTGAAGTAAAAAAAAAAGAATATTTCGTGTTATTTATTAATTAGAATTAGTAAATATTTTGATTAAGACAATCGTATTTTGGTATGAATAAGAACCTACAAAGGTTGTCAGACTACAATTCCCAACGCGGCAAGACATACAACTGTACCCCGACGCACAGATGACTTTAGAATTTGGGACAATACGTTTCCCGGGCGTCGTTTTCATCGCGGACTAGGAAATGACGTTGTGCTAAGGATCGTCAAAATCTGAGACACAGCCGCATTTACCCAAACTTGAAAGGTAAAATAACATGCCCTGTTCGTGTGAACAGAATGGATTGTCTGCTAAGTTTTTATACAAATGAGGCTTTACGTTTTAAGCGCATTTATTTTGTTTTGAGCTTTTTTCGGAGCGGGTAAACGCGTCCTTAGAAACCATTCGTTTATCCAATCGAGACGTGAATCTAACACATTATGAGTTAAATATGTCGAATTCTTTCGTAGCCCATCAACTATCGATTTGTTAGATATTTTGTGTAGCTTGATGTGATTAACATGGCTTATTATAAATCATTATCTTATGCATTTTCACTTTCTCACTTTCAACAACTACTTGTTATCGAGGACATAGGATTAATAGTCTCTTATTACTAAATTAATCGTAAAAAATCAACCTCACACGTTAATGAAAAGGCAAAGAGTTCTTAACAAATAGTGAATTTATAGTTAACATAGTAGAAACTAATTTGATAAGCAAACAGTGCACAAATGGAAACATACAAATAAGCATGTATATAATGACGTCATTTTTAAAAGGCAGTCCTTAACAAATATTTGGAGAGAAAGGAATTTAAGCTTAGTTTTATTTTAGAAAAATAAAGTAAATATTGATCTAAATTGTTAACATTAAACATCAGATATATTAAAAAGCGATTAAAAGCATGTCTGAAAAAAATATTGTCTCAATGCAGTACGCTGTAGGTTGCATTTAATTTCCATGTTAATACTAGAAATAAATTGTTTAATGGGATTTTTAAATACTATTGGGTTCCGAAAATAATATATTTAATTAGTTTTAATGGGAGATATATTTATGAAGAGACGAATTTAATTTTTACAACAGTTTTTCGTATTAAACACAAACAGTACAGTTATT